>JTDE01001944.1:64424-76540 GCA_014338405.1 Paragonimus skrjabini miyazakii
GACATAAACGGTTCTTATTTGAGTGTTTATTTTCCAGTGTGTAAAAATAAATAAGATAGGTAGGGTAGGGACTAAAATTTGATTGTGATACCCTAATTTTCAGGGGTTGTTATCGTGGTTGTGTGCTTATTATAACAGACAGCAAATATCAACCTCATAAGTAATATGTTTTGAGGAAACAGATAGTTGGAGCTATAATTTAAAAGGAATAGTTATTCTGTTCTCAAAGCTGCTTCTGGTATAGCCGATCAGGAAGACTATTCGTGCGGCTACATTCTGCTCAACCAAGTCAATATCATGTCCGCCATCATGTTAACCATCATTTTTAAATTTTTATACCTTTGTTCTGTAGCTGTCTGAACTCAAACGTTCAATAAATTTTAGTGAAAGAATTGAGTCTAAGTTAAGTCAAACTTTAATTCATGTAGGTCAGGCGGTTTGCACTACAATCCATTGCATCGACTTACCGCTGAGAATGGTCAAATAATCATTCTGATTTATTTTGCTTTCACGTGGCGATTGAGTCAAGGACTATGTGGCTATGAGTTTTGGTGAACGCCTACACGTGATTTTCTCAGGCGCATGCTCCAGTCACCCGAGTCGACTTTAGGACCAGCACTTGTCATTTGACTGTTCGTATTGCCACAAAGACAACTTGAGTGTTTGACTAAGATGCCCGTGAAAGATACATGCTACAGAATATGATGGTGTGAATGTGATTTCAGCATGCAGCAGACAATAAGCGAATCTTCGAGTTGTCTTGACTAACACTTAACACGTGGCAACGCATGTAGCAACTGGAAAATAGCGTAAGCAGGAGATTCGAAGTGAATCATAAGTTAAACTGCTTTCACTGTGAGCCTAAAGAAAATTTAAGCCTAACAGGTGCCCATTATGTCGAAACTAAGAGAAAACCATAAAGGTAGCCACAATGTTCGTCCGTTTTCGTGTTTTCTACGGAAAGCCCAAATAACGGATCCGGTCTAGTGACAACGAAAAAGGAAGGCACACGAGAGTCATAAGGCATTGTTTCACTAATAGGGTGAACTCGGTGACTCTCCCAGCTATTTTTCGTTAGAAGCCACTGTTTGAAGGTGTCCCAAGAGAAGAAGCTTAGTATAGCTTAATTTTAAAATTGCACCAGTTGTGATGTTGCTATTGTTAACAACATGCAGAAGATATTCGTACAATGTAAATTTTACTTTTACACGATGGGCAAGGGTGATTTAGGAGAGTCTGCTCGAAACGGCTGCCACGAGCGCTTGGGTTGCTTGCAAGAAACTTTGGGCAAATAGCTGATTCGGCGGGATTCACCGTGATATGAAAGAAAATATGAAAGAAAGATATCAAGCGGCAGGTAGGTTTTCAATATATGTTGAACTAAGGAGAGTTATTTTCAACGAGATGAGTGATAAGATTTATAAACCTAGGTGTTGTAACAAAACAAGTGCGCTATGCAATTACTGCATCGAAATAATTTGTTCGCAGTCGAAAGAGAAACTTTGCATAGGGTTAGCGATCTGACGTGCTATAATACATCTGAGTACATGGATGTAAACAAATCATAATTTGAGTTATGCGTTTCATAACCTGTTCATTGCGATCTTCGAATTGAGCGAGCATTCAATGCTTACACGAAGTCGGCATATGCACTAGAGTATATTTTGCACCAGGTTCGGACTGTCAAGGTGGAAAACCTGTAATGTCTGGAGACAAGGCGGTTTCACTTATATGCGTGGGATTGGTTAACTTGGAATACTTTTTTGGAATTTCAAGGCAAACGTAGATTTAACTGTTGTCGATACTTATGCGCACATAAATAGTTGTGACAGACCGGCAAGCAAATACTCGGATGAATATCATACGCCGGGCAGATTTTATCTATGGATTCATTGTTCAGTTTTACCATCGTTAAGTAATCTCCACAGCTTTAGCTGTGCTGTTTATGTTATTAGAAATTATAAAATTATCACACGTCACTATCGCGGACGTATGTATGTTCCCTAGATCTCATGTTTTCCGCCGAACAGATGCATCACAGCCTGCTTATGAAAGGAAAAATTTCATTGTGAGAACAATGGCCGATGAAAACCCGATCTCAACATTCTCGGCATCGGCAGTGGTCACTGAAAGAAGACTTTGGTTGAAGTGATTTTTTTGGCCGATCCGAAATAGATTTGCTGGTCACTATGCAAAACGGATACAACCTACTACTTTGCATTAAATTTATCGGCTTATGTGCAGCTGTGTTGTTATCGACAATGGCAGGACTGTTCCGCTTTTGAACTCCAGGAGATACGATGTCGTCTCGAAAACCGCTGTATTCCTCACGCGAAGCGTGACCTGAAGTGACCCTGTCAGACAATGCCAGCTAGCTTTTCATAGTAAACGTCTGCTAGAAGGCTGTCATGCGATCGATCTCACATTATGTGTCCTGGTTTTTCATTAATCATCTCAAGTCCCCTTTGAAGCTACCTAAAGTTATGCTTGTCAGATGTAATTAGGCGGTAGTTTGAGTGCAAAATCTAATGCTTTTAAACACTGTACGCCGTAAGTTTGTCCAATAAAAGACTAGTAAGTATTTGGAGAATAGATTTTATTTTATCTGGTTTAATTATTTTGTCATTGGTGTAATACGTTTTGACTGGTTAGACAATATCAGTTAATCCACCTTTAGATTTCGCCGTTGAAATTCTTAAATACATAAGGCTGTTTTTATTTCGGAACTCAATAACATTCAGTGCATAATGTTTGCAACCAGCTTGTGAATGCGTCGGTCCCGACCCTAATGCTTGTTTTCCTCTGAAAATGTTAACTCCAGTGTTTGAAGAAGGTGCTAATTTTTCAATGTCTGGATGAAGGTACAGTGATATTTTTATGCGGATACAGAAGGTACAGCAACATGTTAGCCTTTTGTCAAAGTGTTAGTTCAGGATTACCTTGAAGTGTATAACCACACACAAAGTATCCTGACGAAACAACAGTAGTCTACTTGCACATAAACATGGGTCAATAAAATTTGAATCTATATGTAATATCTTAGCTTGCGGTATGAGTTGAATCCATTTAATGTCGATGTAATTGAGCATGTGACCGAAATCTTGCAGTCGTATAATGGCTTGGTGCAGATGTTTGATACCTGATTAAATGAGCTGATACAGAACGACGTCTGATATAGGTTACATGCTACTTGGGGGGGATATTCACACGTATATGCGAACCAACTCGTTAGCTTCTGCACTGATTAAGGTGAACGTAACACTCTGCAACATATGCGTCTAGAAGCTCACAAAATAGTTATCAACAGCAGCCTCCTCAAGATCCGAAACAGGGTGAGTGGTGCTCAGGAACCTTCAAAAGACATCAGAGAAAGCGTTTATTAATGACCAGTGCGTAAGCTTGGAAGCTTTCTGTATACAGACATGCAGTAGATAAAACTAGGTCACCCTTACAGACAAACCATTGCAACTCCAATGGAAAGAAACATCCGGACTTTTGTGGCTCTTGTATGCACCCAAATGCTGTTCTCTTTCTGGTATTTCACTGTTATCAAACAAAGTGGATAAACCTTAATCATTCGGCAGAATAAAAACCAGACATAAGAATGTTCCTCCATAATAAGCATGTTTAGTTCATTGTCATTCTACAAAATCCGAGCGAAGGATACCGCTAGGTTGTGAGCTTCACTCACAATTGGTTATAAGTTAAACGAATTGCTACGAACTGCTACAGACGCATCATAAAGATTTATCCACCAACTTCATCCATCATTTGGCAGATCAACACAGTGTTGGCTGAAATTAAAACATACAGGTTACAAAGGGAATAGGAGGTAGCTTGATTAAGTTTCAACATGAGTCCTTATTAATATATACACAGTACAGATGAAATACTGCTCATAGTGATTTTTTTGAATGGAAATCAACCAGCCATCAACTCACGTAGCACTACCTTTCCAAAAAGCTACATTGACCTTCACGGAGCGACCTGACAAGTAATCGTGAATGCTAAGCTTGAGTTAATCTTAGTTACAGTCTGAAGTATACCTGCAGAGTTTTTCCCACTTTTATTGACTAACGAAACTTCGCTTCCGCATAGCAAAGCATTCACATCACTTTTCGCATATTACTCGAATTGATCAAAGAGTTCTTGCATCACAATATGAATTTTTGCACACCGACCGGTTCTTCTCTCTGTTTGGGCAGTCAGCTGAAGATACTGCGCGGATTTTTTGTACAATTGTTTACCTCCGCCGTAGTACAAACATTGTCGCAACTCGCGTGGCGCTTTAGCTGTTCAAGATACCTCCGCACCATCTTTGGCTTTTATGTGTTTTTAATTTGGAATTCTGTGAAGGTAATTCCGAATATCTGTGGGCTCCTTCTCTGAGTTCAAATATTTGGTTACCGTGATTTGCTCGAAATCCGTAATTTATCGGTTACATCCGTTCATTTTGTTGTCATTGATAGCCCGCTGAGGCACATCTCGATTTAGTTAAGCTATTCAGTAACTCATACTCAATCATAACACAACATGCCTTCAACCTCAAACTATCATGCGATGTGGTATTCCTAAAAAGATCCTAATCGGGCCATACGCTTTTGCATGAGTATAGAAAAGTTTGACAGATGATGTCATCCAGGCTTGAGCAGATATCGCATTGTTACTGGTGGAAGTTATTCCGCTTTGGTAAGATACCTAAAATTAGTCAGAAATTCATCCGGCTCAATTCGATCAACGCCACTGAAGTGAGTGTTAGCATCATGTCTAAAATTGTCTCGATTCATGTGTAGTAAATCACAATCTCACGACTGAAAAGCGAGAAAAAATGAAACGTAACGATTTAATTCGGAACAATGCTGCTCAATAACGAAATCTAAATTCGAGAGATATCACAAAATTTATGTAAATGCCTCACTAATAAACGGTGAAACCTGCAGGTGACGCGATATGACATAATTATTACGGAAAGATCTGCGGGTATTAAACAGTCTTTTTGTAACAAGAGAAAAGAAATTTCAAGTACCCCCCGACGGGTAAAAGGTAATCTTTACTGCATATTACATTAGCAGACTAGGATGTTTTTCACTGTCGATGTTGATCGAATGATACACACCCTTGAGTCAGCTGTCTATCAGTCAATGAGACATTTTTCAACAGCAATCTTAAATCGATCGAGCCTACAGAACATGGGTAATATGGTTCTGACTGAGTATAAACTCCCACTTCGACGTGCATAGCTATGTCTTGTTTTTGTACAGCCCCTGTTCGCTAGCCTGACTCGGTTAAAAGACGTTTAAGTATTAATTATTACACATACTTCCAGGACAAACAAGAAATGTGCTGACATCGGATGAACTAGAATCAATCCGTGCGGTCACCTTTTTCTGTTCTAGGGGTAATGTCCATTGACTCAAGACAGTGAACCTTCCAAAATTTTGATTGCTTTGTTAAACATGAAGGAAATAAAAACGTGATAACAACCCAGACTTTAATGGTCATGAAGAAATTGTAGTGGAATAATCCTAGTTGCACCTCAGTACAATGTTAAGCCCAGCAGCGTCTCGCTTTCCCATTCATTTTCGTAACCTATCTATAGGAAGTGCTAAACTGCTTCATAGGCTTTCGTTAGTTTGACCCCAGGCATCGTGAACACAAACAATCCAGCCGATTTCAAACAAATTATTTATGAGAACCGATTCTCAATGATTGCTATGCACCCACTGACAACACAAAGCAGTATATTTCACTTTTGGAACAATCTCGTTCCACGATCCCGTTTATTGGAGTATAGCAAATTTACTAATACATTTTTGCCCGAAGAATCTCAAAATATGACAGTTGACATCTCTGAAGCATTAACAGCCACGTTAAAACGCATGAAATGTTTTGTCACCTGGTGAAACTTGTACTGATCGACAGATACAGTTTATTACAAGAAACAAATGTGTGACGTGTACCAATCAATATCAGACCTAAAGCAATTCATGTGATTGACATTTGTGGAGTACTGGTTACTCCAATCAAACCTGTACATGAATGCCATAGAGTGTACATAGTGTTATAGATGAAAGTTTAACCGGAATGCCACGTGGTGGGTAGTTCAGGATATTGCAAGGAATAATCCTTCATTTAAGACGTCCTGCACTGACTGAATTTTGTACATTTAGATGAAGCATTTGCGTACACTGAAGTGCCACTCAACCCAAGATAAAATTGCAAACGAATGTGATGATGAGATGTGAAATCTATTAGTGTCTGTTCAGTCGGAAACGTGGGTAGTCGCGCTATTTGTCGGATATGACTACAGACCATTATAATTCGCACTTGTATAAAATATTATCATAGTTTGCTATTACCATCAATATTTTTTGTTACCTCTCTGTGTTCTGGCGTTGAGTTCATGTTTGTTTTGTATGAAAACAATTTATTTGTTGATTTAGAAGAGACCCATTTGCGAAAAAACTGGACTTCGGCTGGATTCGGAACAGCGACAGAAACACCATGCCCAAACACGGCAATCGCTCTACCAGCTGAGCTACGAAGCCACGCCGGAAGCCCAGAAATTTCACATTTGGACCTAGTTACTCACCCAACCAACTGTGTCATATGGAATCCACCAAATGATCCAGTCGATTGACTGCCCAAGCAGGATTTCTCGATCAGTTCACGCTAGAGACTACCAACGCAACCGATGAGCATTGACATTGAATTACTGATAAGTGGTTTGGCAGATTTGATAATTTAGAAGAGATCCATTTGCAAAAAATCTGGACTTCGGCAGGGCATGATGTTTCTGTCGCTGGTTCGAATCCAGCCGAAGTCCAGATTTTTCGCAAATGGATCTCTTCTAAATTATCAAATCTGCCAAACTACTTATCAGTTATTTGTCAATGTTTGTTAACACGTGAATGATGGCCCTTTTCGTTACTTTTGTAAACGATGTATGTGTTAATGACAATTTGTTAGAAGAACCAGTTTTGATTGTTACATACGTTACGAAAATAAATGCAATTGTTGTAACAAACTTCTTAATAAGTATTCAAATCGTAACTCCATTGTATAACGTGAATCGCAGAACACAGACTGTGATTACTTATTTACATGTTGTTATGGATGTAGTATGTATCTTAACTGTGAGTTTCATTCATGAATATAATCGGACTTATCTTTGTAGGCGACCTCTGAGTCAATTAAACACCCGCAGCGCTCTATAACTAAAAGGAAATTTAGATCGCTTGTTTCTCATTTACACAATGATGTTTACTGGTTGTCACTTTTTTGGTTAGACATGTGAAAGTCAGTTAAAGATCACAGATATCCAAAATGTTGCTTTTAAAGAAGAAATTGAAAAACTGGACAGGCAGAGATTGTAATGATAGTCATAATTTCTGATTCTGAGAAGTTGATTCTCTCGTTTTTTTTGTATTGCTAAACGTTTGATCTGATAGCGGGTAACCACTAGCTAGTTATATTTTAGATAGAGAAGTTTCAACTCGTGGTCAGCTATCTCTCGACCAAACCAATCTCCTGATTACAAGGTTTTGCGTTTCAGAGTGTGTAGGCTGTAGCTGGTAAGTAGTTCTTCACAGTTACTTGCTAGCCACTTCGAGATTATAGTTTAGGTGAATGATTCCATGGTCAATCTGTCTTGACTACAGCGAAGAAGGTTGCTATATGATCAGATATGTGAGGAACTTCATATACTGTGAATTGGTTTCAATTTAGTTTTTCGTAACTATTTGAAACCTCACATATTATTATCGGATTTTATAAACAAGTGTTCATTACAAACCTCACGGTTCACATAACTGCTTGTTTTGGATGATCGTAAATGAGTTTCATGTTTTGTACAAAAGAAAAATAATCTGTGTTTTCTCGGACTAGTTTATATGGATTGTTGAAGATCTCATGGTTAAGTTGCTTACATACATCATGAAGGAGACTTAAAACAGCGTGATTCATAAGTTAGACGTGTTGTTTTGTACGAACTAATCACACTCTACTGTCCAAACCACTGGGGCTATTTTCTTAATTTCCGGAATAAACATACAACACTAATACTACAAAGTCTTTATTGCTACTAAGTACAAACTGTTTAGACATAAAAACCAGGAGCATTAGAAGTAACCTAGATTCAAACCGCAACCATACAAGTGGAAATCTGGATCTCGACCACTAAGACAATGCAAGTATGATATACTACTATACAACGCAAGATATCAGCTGAAAACTTTACTGACAAAAGGTCTTTGTTTATGAAACTTTAATGTATGAGAATTAATAAAAATTCAGCCACACCACTGAATCCTTCAAAATTGGTGGGTCCCAGTAAATGTTTTCAATTAATAAAATGCATTGAAAAACTGTGCCAAAGTTGCTTTATATAGCTTGGTTATATTGATGATGCAAAGGTTTAACTAGTAAGTTTATGCCTTTCCCATCGTGTTTATATTTGGTAATATACACGGGAAACGTAACTGTAAGTTAAGCATGAAGAACAAGCCAATTTACATGTGAATCACATAGTTATTTCTTACAATCTTGTCACTGCAATACCTTATGAAGTTATTTGAAAGTTACATAAATGTTTCGGTGGTTTGTTTGTTATATGAAAGTTACTTCCGAGTAACTGAAGGGCACGAATGTACGAGGGGGAGTCAAAAGTTAATGCCAATGTTTTTAATTCTGCTGAATTTTTTCATAAAATTACCTGAATTTTTTTCCAGTGATAAATTATTATATCATTTACGTTATGTAGTAGTTTGTTTCCTACTTTTCATGTTTTTAGACTCACAAGGCAAATTCAAAATGGCTGCCCCTGTAGAGTTGCGTCAAAAACAAAGAGCAGTGATTGAATTCCTTATTGCTGAGGATGAAACCCCCTTGAACATTCACGGACGATTAACAAATGTGTATGAGGACAATGCAGTAGATTACAGCAATGTATGCAGATGGGTTCGTCGTTTGAAAGATGAAAAGGTAGGAACTATGAGTGTAGCCGATAAACCCCGTTCTGGCCGTCCATTCGCGTCTGTCAATCCTGCCCCTAAAGCAAAGCAGATGCTCTGATCAGAGAAGACAGGCGTATAACTCTTGATGATTTGGAAGAAAACCTTGGAAAGACAAACATTATTCCAGTGACGAGGAAGTAATAACCACAGTGAAGAAGTGGCTCAAAGAACAGACAACAAAATTTTACGAGGCAGGAATACATGCGCTCATTCAGAGGTGGAACGCTGCTATTGAGCATAACGGTGACTATGTTGAGAAGTAGGGATGTGATCCACAGAGGACCAGTTTTATTTTGATGTGTAATACATGTTCCTGTGTTGGCAATTATACCTGTCCGAAATAAAATGGCTTTACTTTTTGACTCCCCTTCGTACGTAAGTCAGAATCTTACTTCTAGATATTTTAGTCAATTCATCTATAAATGAGGCTGCCAATTTTCCTTTTCCAATTGCACATGAGTAAATATTAATGCACTTAGGTAAATATTTACGGGATTACAGTAAATTAACCATTTGCAATACTTATCAGTCCGTAGCCTTTATGTTCTGCCCAAAGACTATACACTTCTGTCTACCATACTTGTTCTTATGACAGTTCTCAGCATACTTAGCCATTGATCATCCCGTAGACGACTATTCTTCTTACGTGACTGTTTCGGGTGATACATAGTCCAATCAATCAACGTCATCTTGTTCACTTCTAGACAGACCTTTCCAGCGTGAAACTTCACGGTGATTTTGAATTGGTCTGCTTTCTGGTTGGTGTATGCGATACGGTCAGTTAGTCCAAACTGCAGTGTTAATGAAATGTGCGTAAGCTTTCGTTCCAAATAAATCTACTGGTAGCCGGTATTCTGTGAGAAATGTAAGAAATGGATATGAAGCCAATAACACGATTTAAAGATGGTGACTACAGGTTAAAGCGATAGATGCATATGAAGAAACAAACCGACAGATAAATTATCACGGAAAAGTATGTATATATATATATCTATGAAGATCTGACAGTCATGGGTTTGACATATCCATTTACTTCTCAGCGTCCGTCAAACCCTGCAGATAAGAATTTTGGTGGTTTGGTCCTAACGTTAGGTCGCGTACCAGAAGCAAGCCTGGAATTCGATAAATACTAATGCAAAACTTGGAATCGTTTAGGTTGGATATAGTCCTCGTCAAAATTAGAGAGACCGGCACATGATTTTCTCTGCTGGCTAAAGGTTACTCGTTTAATAAGCAAATCTGGACAAAAAATTTGACAGTTTAGTTTACAGGACTCAACCGGCCACAATCAGATATATATCATTTAAACAACCACACTTTTGTGTTATTATATTATATCAGTATCTGGTTTGTGTTACGGTAACGCTCTTTTGCATCATCTTTGCCGGAAATTGATCACTCTTCTGGTCACCACTGTTTCACATCGGTTATTAACCCGCATAGGGGCAATTCCACCGATATAAGAATGGTGAACGACAAACACCTTGAAAGTCGACGCTTAATTGAGATGGGGTAAGTGGAATGATAATGTGGTCGATTGTTAGGCCGCATGGGCGTGTATTCAAACACTCGGCGGAATGCCTCAACGCGGAAGGAGGTACGTCCACAAATCCTCAACGACTGGATGGCGGACAACAGAGGCAATCGGATGAGTCATCGCTCGATCGGATCGGACCAACGGGCGAGACAAGGCACGCGAAATAGGATGGACCATCAAATCGGAGGCTCGATTATTCCAACACTCGGGGGAATATCTCAACACGGTCGTGGAGGACAGTCAAAGCTCACAGTGGGTAGATAGAGAACAACACGAGCGACCGGAAGAGCCATCGCTCAACGAAATCAGACGAACGAACGAAGATTGGCAGGCGGAAAATCCCCGGATAGAAAGCGCCGATCATCCGCATAAACCAAGCAGAAGTGCACACGACGCGTGAACGGAAACCTCGAGGTGCTGTGGACTAGAATTCTGACCCATAAACGCGAGCGCGTGCGTAGCATGTGAACTAGCGTGCTGGACAATAAAGACTGTGCTTTAGTGGACGCCTTTTCGCTACAATATGAGCCAAATGGTCAAGTATACACAAATAAGAATCAGTGAAACGGTTCTCTAGTCTTCGTATAATTTCCGTGTGTTACATACATTTGTATGTTGTAAATTGTAACTGTTTCTTAAGAGCAGTGTCACATTACCACACCCTCGTTACCAGAATGAAATTCAGTAAAATTCTTGCGAAAAGTACTGATTCTGGCACACTAACAATCACCTGTTGTCTAGTGGTGGAGGATTTTGAACCAAAGGCCTTGGCTGAGAACTCCAATCATTCTCCTCTCTAGGTCTGGGCGTCCTGACAGTATCTCAGCCCACATACAACAAGGAATACTCACAAAACCGATAATTTCATACTGCATGAGCCGTCTCTCGGTATAAACCAGGTCGTCCTATCTGCTACATACAGCAGGGTGGATAGGCGAAAACCTGCTACTACTGACCCCTCCTCCATTGTCCTATCAAATTTGGCTCTCAGTCCCCTCCCGACCCCCGTTCCTAGTGGCTGCAGTGAAGGCCCCAAGACGAATATAGCCAGTCATAGTAACACTATGTCGGTAAGTCTCATCTGTTACCATCCAGCCTTAGGCCTTCCTCATATCTTGCTTAGTCCTAGAAAGCTAAAAATTGGAGGTGCTCTTGACGTTCGCAGTCTGAAACAGAAGCGTTTGCACGAACATTAGATTCGTTAGATGTAGATGTAACTGTCTACTGCAGTTCAGAAACTAAAATCCAGGACAGTAATAAACGTGTGGAACTAACAGCACCCACACTATCTACCTGAAACTGGTTATACAGTTCGGGTGATTATACGGCCACCGCTACCGGTCAGCCTGGAGTAGATATAGTCCTCAGCACGACGGCCAAAGGCGTATTGATAGATTGGATTTCTGCTGGCAGTAGACTTTGTGTCGTTCGATTGGAGGGTTTAATTAAGGCCAGCTCTAAACACAAAACCTTCGGAAATCTTTTGATCGTCTGCTTATACTCCAACAACTGTAGTGACGTTGGTGTCAAAGACGCCGTTTACTCATACCTGGCCGATCTCCTTC
>JTDE01001944.1:76640-122550 GCA_014338405.1 Paragonimus skrjabini miyazakii
GATAAATTTGGCAATTAGGAATTTTAAGTAAAGCGTTTTGATACTGACAGTATGATTTCCACAGTATGATGATGAGAGTGAATCTTTCCCTATTTAAGTTCCACTCTGATGAATTGAAAGAACTGGCTACTTTTCTGTTGAATTTACCTTAATAGTTAATGCTACAAAAATTACCAGAAAGACATTTTGTCTCGTTATTGAAAAGCCAGAATAAGCGGGTATTTCAAGTCGATACTGCATGTGTACACCTGTGTTATCTGGTGCAGATAGCTCAGTTGTTGCTTAGTACGAACTACCACACTTGCCACGTTGGACAATTGACGTTGAACGCAAGATGAGCGTTTATACACGGAAGGCATTGGAAATTGTTGCCCACTAGTTAAGCATATTAAGAGGAACTAGTGATATATGAGATTCGACAAAGTTCTTGCATTCAGCAAATGCTCTTGACCAAATCGAGAAAGAAAAGGGCATGTGTAAAAGTCTCACGATCTGCAACAAGTACTGAATACAACTATTATTCAGTCCGCATCAAATGATGGTTAGTAAAACCAATGACGGTACGTTATTTCAATAAGTGTGATTAATCGATCCAGATCAATGACAGTATAGCCATCATAACCTTGTTTCCAACCCCGTATTTTTCTCTATAACAAATAGTAATTTCTTTGAAATTGCTCTCTCTTAAAGTGCAGACTTCCCCCACATGAGTTACTCTTCCCAGTAACAGTACTATTTTATTCTGCCAGGTTTGTTACTCAGAAAATCAGTTTTAGTAAAACTTCACTTCAGTAAAAATCGTTTGATCTTTTACACTTTCGTTTGCGTTGTCAGATTCATTGTGTTCTGTAGAGTATTGGGGTGATTCATATCGATAATATTAAGAATATTCTTGTGGTAAAGCATAAATTTACTGGAGAAAAAGTGGAATTTATTTAACTTTCGAATGCTACTACGTCAAACCGAGGTCTGTTTCCAAACCGTCCATCCAACATTTCTATTTTACTTACATGCTAGTGGCTCAAAAACTGTCAGGAAACGTATAATATGAAGCATTTGACATTAGTGTGTTCTCAAGTTGTTCTCGCGCACTGCCTGAAAGGGAATATGCTCAGTTTTACGTTTTATATACAACCACATTAACCTCCAAATGTGCTGATTGTTCTATGTGAAAAAAACTGAAACTAGGCCGCAATTCTCTTTCATACCTGCATGAAAAAATTGGCTAGGTGAGTTGACTGACTGCTGTTTTGTTCAGCATTGGACATATTGCGCAACTTAACAACGTTCTAACTGAAGGGGAGAAACCTTACTTGACCAACATTCTCCCAGTCTATATACCTGAGGAGAAGTCATTGGGACATTTTTTTATTGTATGAAGTGATGTCAGTTTAAACGATGATGTCCTTAGGAACATCCAGTAAATTACCCTCATTACACCTTTAAATGGGTTCGCTTTAAATCATTCGATTTGTAACAAATTAACTTTGTAGTGTAGTGAACTGATTGCTTATTCACATTAAAGCTAAATGCCACGGAACAGATGTGATTTTTTCAAAACATCGTTACTATGATAAAATTGTAAATGAGGTCTAAGACACTGTAAATTAATCGATACAGGCTACCAAACATCTTACACAGGGGAAAACATTTTAAATGCGTCATCTGGTGAATGCCAACTGTAGAAAAGTAGTTGGTGCAACGGTATGAAACAATCCATAGATGTCTGACGATATTGTGAGTGGACACCCCACGATATGACTCACTTTTGATGGGGACACGGGTCAGGCAGGCATTAGATAAGTAGTTTCTATTGAGCATCAAGCTTTAGGAATATGTGAACTAAAAAAACCCATAAAATGTATTACTAGGAAACGTTTCATGCTGGATTCAGTATTTATATTCAGCTTATTACGAAAAATGCATATAGTTGTCTCCGAATACAGAACATAGTCCACATACACACTTAATAAGGGAGAAGAGTGTTTAATTTCACATAGACACTCTGTGAGAGTTTTACACCTTGAGCAAAATAGTTTACCGCTTCAAATGGGTATTCAGGATTAATACAGCGGTCTCAAAATTAGACAATGCAAATCAAGCATTCTATTCAGTGGCTGAAATGCATTTCAGAAAGACTCATGACTAGTTAAATTAGTAACTGTCTAACCCAAAGATTTTGTTGCGGTTTAGAAGCGGGCCGCAGGAGCCAGCTACGGGCTCATTGTGCACGCGTTAACGGTATGCACAGCTCTCCTACCACGGCGTTCCCTCCTTTGGTATCGATTTGACCCTATAGAGATACGCGTCGCAGTTCTTAGCCGTTTTACTCTTATGATCGTCCAACTTTACCGCTACTGCATCTGTCCTGTCAGTAACCTAATCTTCTCAGCTTCCAAGTGGTGTTTGTGTAAGTCACATGGAACGGATTTGTTTGGTGGTGCGGTTGTGACCAACCCTTCTAAGCGACACAACAGCCCATTGAACTGAACAGAGGAATGATCTCATGGCAAGAATAACTCAGTCAGCTTTTTCATGACTTCAGACCGTCAGTAAACAAACAGACCACAGTTAACCGAGAAACATTTCTGTTTAGTGTATTTTTCAAGTTCTTTTGAAATATTTGCCACATTCGCGTCAAAATCGAAGTGTTCTGTAACAGGTAACCGAGGGCGTCATGATCGGAAGTGACCATGCTAGATAACCATACCCGGTTTGTAGAGAATGCATAGGCGTCCGGGGGGAGGTGCCCCATGACTGAACGATGACGACCATAGATTTAACAATGAATTTATCCGGAGTGAACAGAAGCTGTGATGCTTGGCTGTCTGTGACAATCGTAAACTCCAGTCCAAATTGGTGGCTGTGCAGTTGTCGAACGACTCATAAGAGAGTCAGAGGTTGTTACAGTGTCTGCACCATGGGCATAAGGGAGATAAAGCTGATTGAGTATCCTCTTGCTCCTTTGTGCTGAAAAAGTTTCTTAGGGGCGTGATTGGCACGCTGTTTTCAATGGATCTCCCAGTCAGTTTCATGAGATAATGTTTATGCTCATCTTGTTTATTCAAAAGAAGGACGCATCGTCTTGGTATGCTATCACTCCACCGAAGCCAATGATCCCCATACTGCTGTCCCCACGAAACATACTGAAAAATACATACAGCCGAAAACCATCAAACCGCATTTTAACAGTGATTGTTGCTGACTGGCAGCGACTTGGACCCTGAAGACAGTGGGATCGATAGGTAAGTGCCTATCAGACCAGTGTTGGAGAAGTACTTTCTACTGTGCATATTCTTCATGAAATACTCTAGTTCTACTGCGGTAAGTACACATCTTTGCAGTCGTGTATTCAACGGCAATCGGTAGTCATCAAATATTTACAGTGTTGATTCATCATGTTTTAACACAATCATGAATGACGTTATGCAGGCAGTTAAATTCATTTGGGTAATGAAGCTGCCCAGCTATCCTGTCCGTAACGCTCCTAACGCCTCATTCCGCTAATCACAAAGCAGCACAGTTGTTAGCCAAAAAATCAGCAGGAAAGATACAGTCTGGGAAAAGTTTCTCTAACTCGTTCAACAGAAGTATGACTGGTGCCTCCGAGAGTACAGCTGTAAAGAATGGAGATGACTGATCCCGTCAACAGGTTTTTAGTTTATTGCATCACAAATCAAGACGTTTCATTCTTTAATCTATGTCTGATAGATTGTCCAGCAGTTTTCCTTCTTCAGTAACAGGAATCTGTATGACGTGACAGTCGGTGAATTAACCGTAAATAGCAGAATAGTCGTTGATCAGGAATAATATTGAAACGATGTGACCGAGAACATATGGGCACGATAAATTTATTTCCAACGTCAAACACTATTAAACGTCCAGTTTGTAGTTACTCTGAAACAAATTTCTCCGATGGCACGACACTAAAGTTTACTTAAACCTCTAGTACTGATTATGAAGACTTCTATCATACCCGTGCATCACGTGGCTGACTAGGATTTTGGTTCAGACTGAATTGCTACTGTCAACGAATCCTGATTTCGTTTCGTTCACTTGAAAAACCTTGCCTGAGAAGAGGGCTTTCGTTGTAAGTATCCCCGTTGCCGTCAGCCTGTTTGTCTGCTAGCAACATTGCTCTATGAAAAACATATGTGAAGATGACTCAGATTGAAATCAATTCATCAGCATGACATATATATATAGGCTGATGCACAAAAGACTTAGATTGATTACATAAAACAAATGAAAATATTCAGTTTCTGATATGCCTGACTAATCTGTGTCATAATTTCCTGAAACCAGATCATCAATTTGACATCATATGGTGAAATCTACAAACCTTGAACATTTGTGTCTTGGGTTACAATCCGATATGTGTTTTACTTTTGAATCGTCCAATTTCATAACACTCTAAGGTCACTGTTCAAAGTTTGTCTTTAAGTTAAATAATGTAACATATCTTGAAGTAATTGAAGCATCTTTTCATTGATACACGTTCAAAACTCTGACTGTTTCTGTAACTGTCTCCATCTTGTTCCAAGGAATCCATTTCTCAAATGACATACCATCTGCAACCACGAGAGAAGTATACAACTGGCCTCAGAAAGCTTGATAAGAGAATGGCGTCTTGTGAGGCGGGAACAGAATCGCGTAATAAAAACAAGCAGTTTAACACCACATGATCATCCGAACTGTACCTATGATATCTTGTTTTTATCATAACAAATAATATATCATTGTCGATATCAGCGTATCTATGTATTGCATAGACAGATAATGTGACAATCAGCTACGCGTTAATTTAGGTAGCAGGGTTGTTTGAGTCAGTATGTAAGTAAGTTTTTGAATACTTTAACTTATTCCAACAAAACATGTTTCAATTATTACTTTCGAACATAATGTCAACACTTTGTGCGTAATAAGAACACGTGTTACTAGCGCGTAATTGTGGGGTGAGTTAAGAAAAATTACGGACGCAATGAAACCAATTTTTTTCGGGAATGGTTAATATAACACGATAATTGTCTATGCAGAGAATACAAATGAATGTCTATTCGGCTACTACTGGCTAGTTAGAATGACTGACTACTCGTCGTGCAGTCAACAGTCCTAATGATGATACTTCGGAGGATTCGGTAACTTAGACTATTTTCTAAATACCACAGAACTTAAAAAAGGCCGTCGAACCGAACAGGAGTTTCATGGTACTACTAACTTCCCTTTTACTTGAAATGTGGCCTAATAAGATACTCAAGCTATCCAACAGAAGGGGGCGCTCAAAATGAAACAACCAAAAGATGATCTAATAAACTGACTACCAATCAGTGGAAAATAAGTTTTTTAAAGCAACCGAATCCAGATGAAGTTAAAAGCAGGTCAAGCAGTACCAAATAGGAAAGTTTTACTAAAGACGCAACGATATTGATAAGTCTGGGGAAATCAGGTACACTTGCCATGTACACTCATGATATACAAATAGCCATATTTGTGCACTGCACCCAGTAGTAGATAAGGCTATACAATTTAAGACCGACTTCCAATAAACAATTCAAATATGAACTACTTCAACCTTGTATATCTCAACTACCATAAAATTGGCAACGTAACATACAGGCATTAGCGACTGTCAACTTTTTCACGTTTCATGGAGACAACAGTCAGCGTTTTTATGTTTCCTGTTTCTGAAGTATTTTCACAAGGCTCATACGTTCACATTTGTTGTTGTTATCTACTGCTTATTTACATCAGTTTCATTGTGAAGACCGTTAGGCAATTCTGATTGTCAGATGATTAGGCCGTCAGAATTCACAGTGAGCAACGACGATTTCCAAAGAACGCAATGTGGTGGAATCAACATCCCTAAGACCGTTGATTTGAACCGAAAACGGTAAACTATGGCGTTCTACACTTTTTCAAAAAGGAAGTAACCGTTTGGCGTACTGAACCGGACGCCGTATACTTTTAAGTCGCATAACTAATTCACGCACACGTATCGAATGAGTCATCTACGTGGGAATTCAGTAAAAACTAGAGATTAATCTGACTGTCACTGGACCGGCGTACTTAAACACACGAATGTAGTAACTTTTCGGCACAAGCTAGGCAGAAGGTCGGAAGAGTTGTGCCACAATCAAGTTTCGGGCGCATCCTTTCCGACTGAATATATCAGACTTCTATGATATTTCAAATAATCACAGTCTAATGTCCGTGTACGATTAATAGAAAGTAGTTGTGGTTTATTGACTGAACGTTTCTTACTGGTTTATGACAAACTGAACATTTCATATCGGTTTGGTTGTTTGAAGAGGATGGACATTTTCACAAGGCCTATTTTAGATATTAAGGCTTGGGTGAAAATAGTGAATTCCTTGAAGGCAGGTTTGTAGATAAACACACACATATCACTTAGATGAATGTTTGTGGTCATACAGCAGAAGCAGTGTGAGTTAAATGAGAATGCCGTACCTTATATAGTGGGTTTATAATACGACCTCTAATAAACTGTATTTTGTGCGTTACTTGTTGTACAATTTGCGCATATTATATCTAACACTATCACGTGGTAGACTGTTTTTACCAGTTAATCGGATAGATCAGCATAATCCATGTTCTCATCCGTGTTCATAGGTAATACTGATTAAAACCCACAATTAACAAACCTGGGTAGAAGCGAACTCATTTTAGTTCAAAGTTGACGGAAATTGGAAATGGAATGTTTTTTTTCGAAGCTGTGACCGGAAAACAATTTTGTAATGAATTCTAGGTTAGTGCATCGCCCAGTGTGAACACACACTTAAAAGCAAGAAGCATACCATGGACTATAGGCACAAAGTGCGATAAGGAGAATGTCACTTCAACTTTCCGCAAACAGATAGGGGTTTATCGTTGCACTTTTGTTGTCTCATCATACGTACCCTGGAGGTGAAACTTGATCAAACACTGCATGAACACAGAAGTGTTGATGCGATGGTTTGTAGGGTAATACTCTTTAAGGTTTGGAACAATTCTATGAATGCGTTGATGCCCTTCATCTAGTGGACTGTCAAGCCGAAAGAAGTAGCTGAGGTAGTAGAACATGCGTGTTGATGTTGCATTCACTTTGGCCTATATTCACTAGTCAATTACCTATATATCGATCTGTTTTCCCGTCGAAATGTCTGTCACAAATCCATAGACAATTGCAAAGTGTATGTGTGTGACTTGATCACACTGGTTTGATTTTGCTGAATCACATCAATGGTTTTGAATTCCATTGTATCAAGTTAAGTTGGGATTGATAATCAGACCACTTAGTTGATTTAGATGCTATCTCGCTCGATTGTGGAAACTTCACACATGGTCGGTTTTCCTAGGGAAAACGGTATCGGTTAGGATTAAATAACTGGTTAATACTTCAATTATTTCATTGTGTTTAAAATGATCAATAATGAATTTTAAATTTGTTAAGACGCTAAGAGTCTGCTTTGTCTTTCAGAATTGCCAGTGCACATCCACCTTGTTCTCTTGAACAGTATCAACAGTACCAATGTGTACCGAGTTCATCGTTTTAACTAAACATGTTATATTCTGTGTGACAAGACTTTCGTACAACGTTGCTTCTTTCTTAAGGCCGTTGGCTTTTACTCAGCCGGAATTAGTGAAGATTCTGCGAGATTATGTTTTGACTAACGTTCTGTTGAAGGTCGACTGATCTGCCAACAATTGCAGATCTCAGAGTGAATTTGCGCAAATTGTTAGCGAAACATTTTCTAGGGAGTGACCTGCAGGTTTGAAATGTTATTTTATATATAGTTGTACATTTGATTAACTGTTTTACAGGACGAAGTATTTGTAAGCTGACAATACACAACAAATAAATATCGTTGGTGATACGTGACGACTACCCTTCACATAAGTTAACAGGTGAAATATTTTAGACTAAAATTACTGAAGCTCTTTCTGGTTCATTCTAATTGGTACTTCAGCCACTTTGTGACGTAGCTGACGAGAACAGAAAGAATTCATGTCGCTATATGTTGACATATCTTCGTGAACGCAAAACATACCAGTTATATACATCATGCAGGAAAGGATCAACCGGGACCAGACGCGCCTACAAACACAAATTATTACGTAATCAAGGCCATCGCAAACTGATCGGTTGCCTTAACTACATTTGTGCACACAACTTTAGCTGATAAGTTGGGATATGCACAACTACGCAGGAAGCCAATTGCGATTGCGCAACAGAATCAACTGGTTCATTTTGGTAACCTGTTGTCCTGGGTTGTTTAGTAATCGATAACGTTAGGTTTTGGAGTGTCAGTTCAGCAAAATGAGCCTGGTGCGCCATCAGTTGTTTAAGTTACTTTGGCATGTGTTCGGTCACTCACTGTGATAGTTCTGCTTACTGACAGTGAACTGGTACACAACGTGGGAAATAGAAGAGTTTGATGAACTACTTCCGGATTACAGAGAACTGGTTCTCTGGTGGTTTGAACAGAACACAACGGTGCAGCCACATACGTTCGGGTCAGAGCAGACTTTATTTTGGGCTTTATGTCGTTGACCAGATGGTCAACTTTGAATGGCAAGAATGAGAATATCTTCAGGTGAGCTGTAGGCATGGGTTCACTGCCCTCATTCAGCCTAAGTATTTATTGTTTCAGCTATAAGGCTGACATCAGAATGCCTTGAATGAAGCCTTGCAGAAGTCACCAATAAGTTACCCAACGATGCATCACTTCAACTTATCTCAGAAAATCATGGCGTAATTGTTCCGAGATTACCTGTTCAATAGTTGAATAAACAGTGTAAAACATGTGTCTTATATGACAGCTGTAAGTTAGTCATAGTTTGTCGTCTAATAATGTAACCCAATACCTGGTTCAACGACGAAATGTATTCGTATTGCCATCCAACTCTTCTGATTTTCTCCAATATTGACAGAAATAAAATTTCATTTTATTTAAAAAAATACCGCAGATTTCGAGTAGTAATTCATTCAACGTCCTTTTCTATTCAAAACGTTCATAAGCTTACATACACAGCCGCAAATTCACCTGTTAATAACAGTCTGACATTGAGCACAGCATTCAATGACTTACTCCAATAATTGTTAAACCAAACTCTATCCCCTTGATTTTTTAAAATTGTGAAACCGATTTCACTACAAATTTGTTCCGTTAGAACAGGTCCTGCTAAATTCCTGCGTTAATTTTTATAAGACTAAGGTTTTTGGTTTCAAAAATGAACTGAGTGGTGCCGTGTTGGTAAGTGCCTTTCTAATATCCTTCTCAAACTGTCACAAATGTAATGGAATTGCTGCAATAAAATGTATTTCATATTAGATAGCAAAACCTGCAATAACAATATTGTGTAAATGTTTTGACCAGCCTGGTTGAAGTAACACATAACAGCACAGTGCGTAGCTAATGGATATTGGCTGACCAGACGACACGAAAACTAATTATCGGTCATTGAAACCGGTACAAGTTTTCTGAGCGATAGAAGACGGTGTTTATTTTTAACATGTGGAACATTCTGCGGATAACATTATAATAAGGAATGTCTGTCTGAAACCTGAAAATTGTGACACTTATATTTAATATCATTTGCAAGCTCCTTAAAAGATGAATTTATCATCATGACGGAACCAGATAAATTCGTTGTTGTCTTTTAAAGGGCTATGACACCAGAATGATTCAGTGACATTTTGTTGCCAGTAAACGATCGAACGCAAGTTTGTCTGGCCTCAATAATTTACAAACCAGTTTCGGTAGTCTAATTTGTCAAAGAACCAAATGCACAGCCTACTTGAAAACGTCATCTATTGCGAAATAATGCAGAGTGCTCATAGATCCTGGTATAAACGAACGATTCAAATGTTTATAGTAAGAAACATGACCACCTGTAAACATGACAGATACTGTAAGCAGTTTGTCCAGGTGATCATCAACGAAACAAACAGTCCACTTAACTTACATCTGGATTATCATTTTAGTTCCCCTTGATAGGTTACGTGTATGAGTCTGTTGCCTGGATGCTACGAGATTTGACTAGGTTGAAGCATCTGTGCACTATTTACGGAACAAAATGCTGGCAAAATTGTCTCAATTTCTTTGTGGGTCATCTGTGGAGACCGTATGCCTGAGAGTCAACTATATCTGGTCGATCGCGTTCACTCAACAAGGAAAGAAGTACTGAACCCAATGAGAGTACCAGGCATTGCTCACATTTTGCTCAGTTGAATTGTTCAAAGTAACTCACGAAACATGCTAACATATGGTACGTTTCTCAAAGTGGTTTTGGCAATGGGCCTATAAAACTACATGATATTATTGTTGTGTTGAATGTTTACGTAAACGCGGCTGGTCGACGAACTACAGTTGACACTGCCTTAAATCTTACGATAGCCCTCAGGAGATGGTATCGCTGCAACCTGTCTTCACTAGCGCAGATACATGCAAGCGTTTGCTGCTGGAGTCAGTGTGTGCAATGCAGTTATCGTGACTTATTTGATAGAAATAATTAATGTTCTATGACGTTCGCAATACAACATCGATGAACAACAACAGAAAACGATGTAATTCACTTTGATCACTTTTGCTGTCTGTCATTTGTCCGCGCCACACTGATTATCAGCAACCGGGTGTAGAATCACACTGGTGTGTCAAAGATGCTGCTTCAGCGGGATTCGATAAATTTATCAACTTTAGCGTAAATTAGTATTGTTGACCCATCTATGTTATCGTGATAACCGGTACTAAGGCAATCACGATTTCCCATCTAGCAGTGAACATAGGATAGGGAGCAATATCGTATGCGGGCCATTAGGCGGTCAATTTTGGGCAGCCAGTCATCACTCCATTAATACCGTGCTAAAATTAAGGTCACCCTTCCGTAGACTACCGGGATGTATGAAGTATGAATAAATTAAATCTTCAGCTCTGTTAGCATTGGCCGCGTCTGATTAAGCCGCTGAGTGGGATTCATCATATCATGGTCACGATGACTCTGGACAACTGCAAACAAAACGCAACCGCTTATGGGGCAGTTCTTGCAGCTATTCATTAATTTTGCTGTTATGTTCACCACGAATATATTTACGAGAAGTGACATTCAACCATGGTGGTGCGCAATTTGTTCCGGTGACCAATCAATCCATATCACATAATTATATACTACAATGTTTACAGAAAGAGTTTATATCATTCTTTCCGAATGGAAAGCCCACTCTGGTCTAACGTTTGTAGATAATATATCACTTTTTGCTGGTAACCGGTTGCAAATGGATAGTTTTATTTTAGAAGAATCGAAAGGTAATCGTTTTTGCCGGCTATACTCAGCTAATGTCTGAAGCAACGGCTTATTTTTACCTCCATCTGTAAAATATGTGCGTAATATTATGAGAAAAATGAGCGCATATAGGTTGTGCTGAAATATCTTCCTGAAAGTGGACAATCTGTATGTTAAGCCTCAATTCTCAAGTGGTTTTCTTGTTATGATCCATCTTTTCAGCTGGCCAATTGACTGATAATTTTGCGCATTTTTCTCGATCCATATAATTTCAAGCCTAGTGCTATTCCTTGTTCAACTTCATTGACATAACACTTCACAGATTACGGGTGAGTTGCTCCAGAATTCTTGTTTAATCTTAAAAATCTTCCAACTACGTGGTAAATAAATAGCTTCATAATTGAAACCATTTCTAATCCACCTGTGCTTATTGTTCCGTGTGTTACACTGCAGTTGATATGATTCCCTATTAATCCAGAACCTTCCGCAAATGAATTGTACGTCTTTTTATATTAGTAACATTCTATGTTTACCAAGATCGCCATTGTGGATCTACTGAAAATACACTTCAAAATGCACAGAGGAATGTGCTGACTTGTCTTGATCATACTTAATCCAATGTACTATTATTTCTGTTGTTAAAATATTGAAGGAAAATGTACATTAAACAGGCACTATCAACTTGGAAATGCTACCTTATGATACCTGGTTAATCAACTGATTGCAGTATCACAGAGTAGTATCAAAGCTTAATGCTTCATGTGTGCGTCCAGTCGGTTGCGTTCCTGCATGACTACTACAAGAAGAAATACTGTGGGTTAAATATTCTTGCCAATTTGTGTTGATTCCATCAACTAAGAGTGTTAACCAATTATTCTGCTTTTTATAACACCATCTGCTACTGACTGGCTGAGGGTTGTATAGTAGTGGTCACTCAAAACCTCAGGTATTTCGTGCACAAATGTGATCAATACTGACCAAATGTCATCTGCTGTAAGTATTGCTTGGTTTGTATGCGTGTGCACAATACATGCATAGCCAGAAAAAAACACTTTTATTTCATAAGTAATGCTGATACCTCCTACCTCGATTCGTCGGTATTCAATGACCGGTTTGTTAACAGGCTGATTATCCTGACAGGTAACTTAGTTGCTTAATCGTTCATATTTCAAAATGCTTGTTTCATCCCACTGAAGAGGAAGACGACTTTTAAAAAATTTATAGTTACATCTGGGAAAACAGAGGAGTATTTTTAAGTAATTCGTCACATGTGTAAAGGTTGGTATTGACAAAGCCACCAGTAGGAGGGAACTGAAGGCCGGTTATCATTCTGCACGACCGAACAATGTTGTAGTTAAGTTAACAACAGAAAAATCATGGTTATGTCACTAAAATGCTCTACATAATGACTTAAGGTGTATACTTATCGGTTTGTTCAGGCCACCTCATTTAGTAGATGATAACACAATTACTCTTGTAGAACAGAGTACATAATTCCGGCAAAGCGCGTGCTGTCCACGGGCATTTCTGTGCTTCATCCGGTATGACTGAGCAACGTGGGTTTCGGCAATTCTACCATATCCAGCCAAAACAGACTGAAAATTTGACGCATCTGACTCGTTACATTCCGATTTATGATATACTACGATTTCACGAAAACAAATCATAACCATTTCCCAGCAGTAATTGAAGCGTACAAGTGCAAAACTGTTTAAAATTTAAACCTAGCCATGATGCTCATTTACCAACTAAGATAAACACAAGGCTGACACTCATATTTCGTGACCATAAGTACACAGCGGCGAAACTGATTCTGACCACCTGGGGGTATTAAACTGGTACGTTTGATTAGTCATATATTGTGTAGACATAACAATAACCAAACTTTATCAAATGTGATCTCACGCTTAATGTCCAAATGAACGGTAATCCACAGAAGAGTTTAATTACAGGCATCTACATGTTACAAAAGTGGGCACCAGGAAAAAGCGTTTGTGCAAACTGTGTGAGCCAAAACACAGACCTGAAACCGTATGACCTTTATAACCTATGAGCCTAGTATTTTCGTAATTTAGTAACTAAACTTGAACCAGGATTTATGTTGAAGAATCGCAGTACGCGATCTCTCTTTACCAGGCTTTGTGATCGCTGCGCGACTGCTGGACGGTATCTACTGCATACCCAACTTATCCTATCTATACTCCCTTCAAATGGTCACACATAGATTTACAGTATTCCATCTGGCTCTTAAGGCATAACTGGTCGGGCTATCTGGATCCTATGCAGCGCAATTAAACTTAAAACAATTTATTTATCGTATACACTTATCCTTTACCCGGTGTAATTTACAAGCCTCCAGTACAACAATATCATCCGGTCATGATTTATTTATTGTGTGCTTTTTGCCATTTCGATACGTCCTGTATTGCAATGAAGGGTCTTCAAAGCCGATGGCTCCAATGGCTCCAACGGCCTTCCCCGGAATTTCTGCCAGAGAGACTTAAGCATTGAACTTTAAACAGAAAATTGTGTCAAAGTTGAAAGACTAAAACGTGGGCTATTCATTGTAGTTACAACCCTTCATTTACGTGGCTATGTCTAACGCACACACACTCAATTATTTAAATAGTTCCCCTGATTTTGTGTCACTGAAATCTTACAAGGCATATGAACTAAGTAAGATTTTCCCCTAAGTAAGGAATGAACGAGCTTGTTGAATGTTCACTCAATACTATTGTAATAACCATTTCTGAGGACTAGTAGCGAATCGTGTAAAGAGATACAAAAGACGGCTCAGTAAATTTATCCTGCTTATTGTGAGAGTACAGGATGGGATCACATAGTTAGTGTGGCATGAGGCAAGTTGTGATTTTGCCCTACAACCAAGACAAAATTCACGAACTTACTAAAAAGAAGGAAGGTTTAGATTTAAAATTATCCAAAATGTAGAGAAGAGTGGAAATTCCAGAAGTGTTATCATCACTGCGTAACTGTCCTACAAGGAGCTAGAAAGAATTGTACGTGAATTTTCTGTTCAACGGAAAGAAAAATACCAGTACAATGTCTCCTTGTGACTCAAACGTAAAGAGTGTTTCGTTGTGAGAATGACGATATCGGTGAACTCAGGAGATGGGGAGAGCAAAATTGACTGCAGCGCTGACAGGACTGTTCGTAACCTAAACAACCGAGTGTTCAATGCCTACCTTCTTTCTCACAGCAACCTGCTCAACCTTGACAACTTCTAACAGGAAACTATTTCATTTCTTACGATTCTACACGATGGGTAGCTGAGCTCACCATGTTCGGATTGCCTGCACATACTGCTCATCCTGACGACATATCCAGGCTTTCTGTCAATAATCTGACGACCAGCACATTTTTTTACAGATTTAATACTTTGACCTGCGTTAAATTCCTATTATTACGGTGAATGTGTTGAAGTATAACAGAGCGCATGATAGCAGATCGTCGGCACGTGAGTAGACACACCCTTGAGCAACGTCACTTGGACTGTTGTTTCGTTGAGGTTACAGGAATTGCTGAGTATCATTTTTTGTTTGTTAAAGTCAGCCTGTAGATGAGATTACTCAAAATTGTGTAAGCAAGCTTATCCGCACAAATTGCACACGATTTATGTTCATGGCTTGGTTTCTGCTTAAGGCCACTCAGAAAATCATGAACACGTATAGTGTTGAATCTGTTTGTTTTGATATGTCTCCATGTGAAAGATAAAAAATATTACCGTTCAGTGCAGCACTTGTACGTTGTGGGTAGTTTCCTGTGAAGACTATTTTGTCTGTGACTAAAGGATACAAAAATCTTTGGTAAGAACTTGTCTGCACCCTGTGGGAATTCAAGACAGAGAACGCTTGTTGTTGATACCGAAATTCTCCGGGTGAAAAATGCTATTTGTCGGCAGACTGGGTGTGGCTAACCATAACTCTTTCAGAAATGCAGGTTTCAACCGGTATGAGGACACGAATGGGGTTTCGCCGGTTTGCTCAGCCTTTTCGTAAGTATACAATATTTTTACTGTGTGCACGTTGATGTTAGCTTTCAACCATACAATATACCGCCGGATGGCATGCCGTTGCCTTCATGTATTTCTACTCTAGAATACTGGAAAGGGCCACAAAATGTTATCCAAAATTCAATTCTCTATCTGTGATCACAATGGCTGGAAAGCAAAACTGTGCCACACAGCCATTCGAGAAAGCGCTAGCTATCGTTTCTAAAGAATAGATAAGTCATCTTTCAAAGCAACCGACATACTTTAACACACTAATCGAAGGTTGTAATAAATCCATCAGGGTGAAGTGCACGTGATAAAAAAGTACATCCGACGTGTTATACCTATCGAACGAAAATCGTTATATGACAGTGGCTTTTAGAACGATGGCAGTAAGTAAGAGGGTGACATCAGTTGAGGATGTCAAAGTTTATTTTGAACCATATGAGGTGTTTAGTGATAAGGTAAGATGAAACATATATTCACGGATCAGATTTGTTATACGAAGAAAATTAATTCAATTACATTGAAAAATGTCACAAATAATTGTTCTCTGAGATAAAGTCAGATATACATGCCAGAGTATGTCAGAGCCTTCTTGCCGAAGACTTCCGATCTCTGAATCGGTGGCTTGCTAGACAGACATGGCTTCTAACTCAATGCCATTGACAGCAGATGCGCGGAGATGACGCGTGCGTAAAAGGTTGCCGACGGCAACCATTCTTATACAAGCCGTTTATAAATTGTGACCTGTTAGATGTAGTCATGGTGCTTCAGGGCCTTCGGAAAGTGCATTTCTGTTGAAGCGCAAAGGCCCCGTTTTCTACTGCCTGACAGAAATGACGGGTGCCTCGATAGATTTCGATTACCGCCGGTTGAAATCGTTTGGTGAAAATGTCAAGTTTTACCAATGTTTGGATATTACCTCGTATAGCACACTGGCGTCACCCGTAGCCGGGCATCGGTGTCAGTTGATAACTGTGTGTTTGGGTTAATGAGAACAGAGAGCTAGGTCTGTAAATTTATTGTTGGACTCAAAGAACGCAATGCACGTAGCTCCTATTGCCTGGTGTTTACGTTCATCCTCTTCGAAGAGATCTGTCCGCGGCTGTAGTGAGCGGGCGTGCAGACGTGAAAAACGTGCACGATGGTGGTCAGCTAAGCTTAACGGTAGTTTTCACTGTTTTTCATTTGGCGGAGTTGACTTTGAAGCCAAATAAATCAGCCGGCCAAATAAGGTCCCCAGTTGCCTAAAATATTCTCCTTATGGGTAACTAATTACCAGGAAACCAGCCACCTACACATAGACAGTCCAAACCGCATGTGGCTTCGTGAGTGACGTGAAGAGGAGGTTAGCTAAACTCACTAGACATTTGTAGGAATTCGAAAAGTCCAAGGGGATGTTAACGGTGGTTTTTTGTTCGTTCTTCTGGACTGCCGGATTCTTCTGGTTCGGCCACCCTAAGTCTGTTTGGTTAAAAATGTTTCTCACATGCAAACATAGTTGGAACCATCCATATCTTTTGAAACCAAACGGAACGGTGAACTTTTGGAGAGCAAGTGCTCAATTTCTTTCCTACCCAGATTAAACTCCTCGACAGCCAACCGGCAAGGCCACGTCGAGCCGGCAGAACCGTTAGTGCGGATGTAATGAATGACATTTGAGGTCATTTCCGGGAATTTCGTTCGATGCCCGACCAAGTTTTGAAAACCCACTAAAAAACTCCATAAATTACTAAAGAGCTGCAATTTGGGCATATTTGCTGTCATCGTTGTAATTATAGCGTGTGTGGGTGCAGGGTATGCTAAGCCTGGTGCTGAAATCGATTGTCCTTTAAACCACCAAAAAACCAAAATCTCGAAGAAACTGTAACCTTAGCGAACTGTCCATCGAAGATTCGAACGAATGTTTAACGAGTGCTATCAGAAGATAGACTATAGGGGTGTCTTTTGCAGTACAACGTTACGGGTTGCAGGAGCTTGACACCTTGTTTTTAGGCGTATAAAAGGCTGGTTTGCTTGTTGGAATCATACAAGAACGTAGTTCTAAATTCTACATCTCTTACAAAAGTGGGGCGTTAACTGGAGACATAGGTGACCGTATCACCCAACGGTATGTCAACTGCACAACTTCCCTTATCTTTTTGTTGTAAAGGTGCCTGAATTAGCGCACATTTTAGATTGGTTACGAAAGCGTTCACAGCATCAACAGTCACCATGTTCGACGGTAGAACGTATAAGCTGAATAATTCACTAGGTTGATAACCTACTGAACCGCGTCTTATGGTTACGACTAAGACTTGGTCTGTTGACTCCTGCTCGGGTGTGACTGAATGGAAATAATGCCGGCCTTGCATGAGACTTGACAAAGACTTTAGTTCATTCAGGTGCCTACTTAGTAGTTAAAACCATTTCATTGCTTGAACGGTGGTTTTTCTGTCTCGGCGAGAGTTTGTAAACGAGCCAAATTAACTGTTGCTTGCACCGCATTCAGTAATCTTTTGGACCAGCTTTCCTGGAGGAGAGATTCATTCTTGTGTAGAATGCCGTAAAGTTGAAATGCTTCTGTATGAGGGGTTGGTGAGTCTTGGTTGTCCAGCCTTAGATTGCATAAAATTTGACTGCTATCGCGTCTTTAAGTAGAATATGACCTGATTATTGTCTCTTTTGAGATTCCGTACCTAAGCACTGACATCTGGCTTACTCTGATAACACATACAACAATGGGTGAGTTCCTTCGAAAGAAATTCCTTTGCTCAGCTGAAATTCTACTGTTGCAAACCGTTGCGTTTGATTAACAAAACTCAGGAAAGGCGTTGGTTATTAAAATAGCAACTTAATGGATGTGGGACAGTCTGTGGGCTCAGAGTAATGTTCCGCCTTGGAGTTCAGGTTATATGTTTATAAACATTTGGAAAGTATCAGACAAATATGGTTAAAAATAATCTGAATAAACGATGGTATCTCGAACATATACATGAACAAGGAAAAAGACTGCTTAGTATCACAGTAAGGTATAAGTATATAACTGCGGAATGAACTGACCCACTAAAACGTGCATGCAAAGTGTAGTGGGGCTTTTCAGTTTTACGGATTCGTTGGAAGTATCCAGCGGTACAACACTCTGTCTGAAACCCATCAGTAAACGACAGAGGAAACAAAGAATTTGCCGGCTGACCTTATGTCTCGTTAATAACTTTTCAACAGACAATATATACAGGAGGACATGTTAAGCTGATGGGGATGAGATCGAGTTTGAACTTGGTTCCATAATTAAAACGATAAATCTACAGTTTAACCAAAACAACAGGTGTTGGTCAATTGGAAATATATTTAATTCAAAAGGAACTATCACTACTGAAGTGTTACATTTTGAAGCCGTCAAACGATGACACGTGAGTTGAGAGTATCAGTTGTGCAACAGTTGTTTGTTGTGCAATAGATCCACTGTGTGATTTCCCGTAAAATATTTTACTGACAAACAGTCAGTTGCTGGTGCCATTCGTAAAATGTTTGTTCTGGAGAAGAAAACAAATGAGTCTCTACTTATATGCTGGATTATTGTGCGATCTTTCACTACATCGTAGAGGTTGACAAAACACGCTCTAATTCGTCAAGTTTACTCAACAATTAATCGGTCGCCATCAGTCAGTATGCTTCAACCAGCAGTCATCCATGTGGATCACTAACCTGCACTGGCAGACTTCAGTCTAAAGCCAAAGTGGCTGAGCGTTCACATATGATAATTCGGTCGTGCCTAATGTGAGATCAATAGCGCAGTAGTAAACACGGTTGCCTGATGAAAGCCTGACCGTGGTTCTAGTCTCGGCAGTGGCGAGGATATGCACTATTGACCAGCTACTGTAATGAGAACGAAACTTGAGTCTAGGGCTTCTTTCCGAAACAGACCGACTGGAAGGCCTATGGGAATGTGACAGCTGCGAACAGTTGTTTGGTGATGTTCAATTAATATCATGCCGATTTGTTTTTGTTCAGCTATGTGATCAACAAAGGATAGAGTGACAGTTACAGGAGGGCCTTCAGGAAATTAAAGAATCGGTGACATCGTTCAATTGTTACTTTACTTTTAACGTTTATGTTTCTGTAACACAGCAAGATCTGGTTAACAAAGAAATCACAGTATATAATTCATTTTTGATAATTAATTAATTACGTTTCAGGACTACGTGGAGTTTGACTGTGAAATTACCTTTATTTAAGAAATCTTTCCAAATCTAGAGAAGAAAGTTCATCAGCATGCATAACATGCTTCCGAGAGACACTATATGCTAAAAGATCACAGATGTATAAATTGTCACATTTAACAAATACTTTGAGATATGTTACACTGAGCATTTTCAATATCCATTACGTTGAGTTACAAAGTTTCATCAGTTAACTGCTGATGGCTTGCTTTACCATGGCCACTATAGAGAGCGCAATAGCTGTACGTTGTGAATCATCTGGGGACAACCGTTTGTTAATATCGCATATTCTGTATTATTCGGCGGACTTACTTTGAGATCTGTTTCAGTCTGATAGCAAGGATATCAACCTACTGAAAAAAGAGTATAAAATACCTGAGTGAGTAAATCAGTTGCTATAAGACTTTCTGACGAGTAGGTTTGGCTGTGAGATTTCAGAACTGTAGGTCGGATAAATGAAACACATCATTATCCAGTAAAATTCAACAATCGTAGTTCGCTGTGAGATACTTAACTTTAACACGGTGCACCTAATTGTAGTAGTTATTGGTCGAATGCATCTTCTGTGTTTCGCATCCATCGTTTAACAGCAGAACAAAAACTTTATAGCAACACCTTCAACTGTTGCCAGTTTTGATCTACAGATATAAGTTCAGTTTAGTCAGACTAGTTTATTAACTTCGACTATCTGATGATGTCACGCTACGTCACACAACAATATGTTTATTACAAACTAACGCCAATAGCACAAATGTATTGACAGTATGTTACGGGATGAAAAATATCTTTTTGGTACGTTCAGACCTTTTATCATTGCGCTGGGTTGTGTAGATTGTAGACTCTCGTTAGTATTCAAAATATTGAGTCAGGTACGTGGAGATAGTAATTGGTAACCGACGCAAAGTTCCGGATGGCAAGCCGGAGAGTATTTTTGTCAATACAATTGTGTCGACGACCATGACACCTCTATTATATTGAAGGTTATGGAAGTATACAAACTAACAGAGTTTTCGCAATTGAGTCTCTTCTAAATTATCAGATCTGCCAAACTAATTATCAGTAATACAATATCATTGCTCACCGGTGGCACTGATGGATTCCAGCGTGAACTGATCGATAAATCCTGCTTGGGCAGTCAATCGACCGAATCCTTTGGTGGATTCCATATGACACAGATGGTTGGGTGGGTAACTAGGTCCAAATCTGAAGTTTGTAGCTCCGCTGTTAGAGCATTTACCGCGTTTGGACATTTTGTTTCTGTCGCTGGTTCCAATCCAGCCGAATTCCAGATATATCACGATATGGTCTCTTCTAAATTAACAGAAGTTGCATGTGAATGTACGTGTGTGATTAAACAAGTAAAGCAATTTAACTGAGTTTTCGGAAAACAGTCCTTCCGATTTGGTTTTCCAGACACATTTATAGACAAACGTACAAGAGCAAGTCAGTCGGATAGCGTCCATATTGCATCGCACACAAAAACGTACTACGAGAAATTATTACACTCTATCAAAAAAGTTAAATTCTTTTTGTCAATTTCGCACACACTAAGGTGTGACGTGTGGATTTTCTGTTCTTAAATAACCCGCTAATTGTGGCCAGCGCTCTGGTGTGTGGTCTTAAAACTAAATCTTGAATGAGAGCAGTGAAGGTAGTCAGCTAAATTTCATAAGTAACTCTATAATACTGATATTTAACCTGGTGATTCCACTTAACCAGAAGCAGATGGCGGTTTGATTTACAAGGTTCGATCATAGGACGTTTTCATATGGTTTGTCTTCGCAGACGAAGCAGTAAAGCACAAGACTTAAGAACGAAGCCTGTAAGTCACACCAACACACATACTGATCAATCAGTGGCAGCGTGACTTTTAAGGTCAGAAAATTCTGTATACCCAAGGCCGGTTCAGTGCAAAAATTAACATGTATGTGTCCTCAAGAAGTTTGTAGTTTCCATTTTTTGTTTTGCGTTTCTACTGTTTGCTTGCTAAAGTGCACGGGCAATTCACAAAGTTGTTTTCCGTTCTATCTTCAGATTTAAAAGGCGAGACGCTTGCTCGAAATTTCAAACAAGGAGAAGCTCTATGAATACTGATCAGTGTGGACTGGAAAATACTTGTTTTTAAAGCTGTGGACATGACATCAATATTTTATCTGTGCTTGATGATTGTTTTTGGTTTTTACAGACAACCTCTGCAACCTCAGTTTGGTCACAATTGACTTTCCTCGATCGAACGTAAGATGTTTTGGTAAATTTGTGATATTTCAATTAGAAAACGTTATTTCTCTTGTCTCTCTTTTCAGTACCAGGTTACTAGAAATGTTATGTTATTTTCTGTTATTTGTTCTGTTGTGTACAATTATTCCAATCACTACTTATCAGTTTAGATCACAATAGACGCTGGTGACAAGCAACCATCTTTTTGGCTTAACACTAAAGAGAGAACGAAGTTTCGAGACTGGTTTGTTGCAGTCAGCATATTGCATCTTCTAAGTGGCGTGTGCAAATTTATGTATTGAAATTATGCGCATATCATCAGTATACTAATAATATTGGATCAGTTAACGAATTAAGTAGATTGTAAAAACCGTTACTTATTTTTGTAACGTTATAATCTAAGGTGCATGTCCCTAGGGTCATTTTATTGGTCTCAAACAGACACGGTTGGTTTCTGACCAGACCACACTTGTCATAAGATTTTGTCTAACAAAATATACTTGAAGAGTTCAGTTGAGGACAAAACAGGCTGTGAAATGTTGAACTCACAGTCTGCCTCGAAAAACATGAAAACCAACTAAGGTTTTTACCGTCACTTCGGCAGTTGTGAAAATGTCTGTTTTGCAAACTACAGCTTCGACAGATGACTTCCGTCGGTGTGTCCGTTGGTTGCTTGTTACTGATTATTTGACTACACGTCTGTCTATCGTATGCCTGTCTGTCTCATCCACATCGCCACATGTGCACAGTGGCACAATATATAATGGCGGACACGGATTGTAACAGTGTGAATGGTGACTTACCATGAGAAGTTGTTTGACAGAGTTACTTTTTTGGTTCGCTTTTCCCCAGCCTGAGTTTAAAATGTTTACGGTCACAAACCAGATATGCAAGCAATGAGAATCTCTATCGGAATACGTTCGTACATTATAGTTGCGTTTCTCGTAGACTGCTTCCTGCATGGCACAATTGCTACACTACCGTACACCCATCTACCTTCCGAACCCCACCAGAACCCCACCAATTCTGTACGAGCGTCTCGTCAAGCGGAAGTATTTGACGCTGGTTCTCATATCCGTATTGTTCCTGAAACCATCTCAATTCTTCCTGGTTCACAGAATAATAACAACAACTCGCCAGGTTACTTTGAGGAGGAAGATGGGATCAACCATTGTGTGGCTATTCACGAACAAGTATGTCAAGGATTACAGTATACAAACACCAAGTTTCCTAATCCGGCCGGATTCACTGCACAAGACGAGGCAGCCAAACGAATGCATAGCTATCAAGCGTTGATCACAGTTGGCTGTTCGCAGTATTTGAAGTTTTTTCTATGTAGCATCTATTTTCCTATGTGTACAGTGACACCGGGGGGTATCAGAATCTTGCAGCCCTGTCAGAATTTTTGCCGCCATGTACAAGTCAAATGCGAACCACTTCTGAAAAAGTTTAGTTTCCCTTGGCCCAAAGAATTGAACTGCAACGCCTTGCCTTCAGGGTCTGATATGTGCATTCAACCGGAGAACTACGCCTTAGACCTACAAACTGGTTTTCTCACACAGCAATTGGCCGAAGTTGCACCCAAAGAGCTTGCGAATTTATTGCCCGAGTTAAATGATCTATTGGATAGAAAACATACGCTAACTGGACAGCAGAAAGGTCGAAATGAAAAGGAGGACTTGCGGACACTTTCTGAAAGTTCCGGGGACAAGTCCAAGAACTTCAAAACAGAGGCTTCTTCTCATCGACGTTTTCAATGTACAGTGGTCGATGTGCCTCTTTATCCGGACAGTCCAAATGAAAACTTGACTTGCGCAAGGCGATGTGCCGCAAATATCTACTATCGTGCAGCCGAGAAGCGTTTCGCTGATATTTGGCTTCTAGGTTGGTCAATCCTTTGCGCTTCATCCTGCGCCATGACCTTGATTACATTTATCATCGATCGCAACAGGTTTATCTATCCAGAAAGACCGATTGTGTACATATCAGCCTCCTATCTATGTTACTCACTCGGACTAATTCTTCGTATTGTTCTTGGCAGGGAACGAGTGGCATGTCGGGATCAGATAGAAACTAGATTGGGACACACTACTCAACCACTGCTAGACAACCTGATTCCATCAATGATCTCCACAGAACCTGAGGATGTGCATTTATATCATTCTTCCCTTGGGTCCGGGAAATATCTCACGGTGTCTGGACACGAGGGAACATGGTGTACACTAGTTTTTATCATTATTTACTATTTTAGTCAAGCCAGCTACATATGGTGGGTTATGTTGACCGTGGCTTGGTTCCTTTCAGCAGCCTGCAAATGGGGTAGTGAAGGTATCGAGTCTATCAGTAGCGTACTACATGTGTTAGCGTGGGCTTTGCCGGCAATAAAAACTATGTTAATTCTCATCTTGCATCGCATTGATGCAGATGAATTGACCGGACTTTGTTTTGTGGGTTTCCAAGACCGAACTGGACTACTGTTCTTTGTACTGATCCCACAGATAATTTATCTGCTTAGTGGTATTGGTCTGTTGTTTATCGGTTTCTTTGCTTTGGTTTCGGTACGCGCCAAATTGAAACAACACGCCACTTTGATTAGACCTGTTCAAAAACCATCAAAGCCCCAAGTCAAGTCACCTGCAATCACAGTTTCTGATGCTGACAACCGAAAACCACCATTCTCGCTTAGCATGGACACAAGCAGCGTGCGTCGTTTAGACAAACTTATGGTGAAAATTTGCATATTTTCCGTACTCTATATTATTCCAAACATTTGTGTCATTGGAGCCAACTTATATTCCTATAACGGTCTGGCGAGATGGTCAGAGTCAGTTCGACGAATGCACTGGCGTTCAGGTTGTTTGTCTGTGCATGGAACCAATTGGGCTAATTTGGAAGAATGCTTACAAGGTTCCGATCTGCCCGCGGTGGAGGTCAACATGTTGCACATATTTATGTCGTTAGTTGTCGGGATCACAGCAGGCATGTGGGTTTGGTGCAATCGGAAAACTTTTGTCAGCTGGTCTCATTGTTTTAATCGACAGCAACAAAATTCGGTCACACAAAAGTCAGAAACATTGCTTGCCGTTAAAAAGCAATCAAATAACCGCCAAACGACACCAACAGATATGGGGGAGCTTGGTCGACAAGAACGGATGCGTCTGGGATTTCACACTTCTGATCAACATGGTGGTGAGTCACTATAAAGCTTAACGGTAGATTCATTGTGGTAGACCGTTTAGTTAGCATGTTTTTCTCTCAACGGTTACTATTTGGGACTTTCGAGTTAGTTGACAAATATATTACATCATCTGAACAAGCAAACGTTTGAAGCAATATTTAATGCTTACGCCACAAAAAGGTTCACATTAGACGGTTTTAAAAGCAACGTCTACCTTATGAGTAAGTTCATATAACTTTGAGGGAGAACAGCTTAGAGCTTATGTAATCTCGAAAGGTTTTGATCAGAAACTGGTGAGGGACAGTTGAGAACATCTTACTAGCCGGTCCTATGAAGTGAAAGCCTGATGTTGGTTCGCAATCCGCCGAAACTTTTGTGTGTGTGAAAAAGTTGTGTAGAGTAGTTTGTTGGTGTTGATGAATGTGTCGTTCACAATGTTGCTCCCTCTGTTTCTCGGTATACATTGACTGCGCCAGTTATCACGAATATTGGTATAGTGATGTTCTATCAAACTGGGCATACCGACAAATTACTAACAACATATAAACGTAATACAATAATACATCGTTTGGATCGCCACGACTAAAGAATTCTTTAGACTAAAATTCCCAGACAGTTACTCACCAAAAATCGATGTTACCGACGATGGGGCGAAAAATCAAACAAGAACATTTGGTAAAGAATACAAAGAAGTGATGATGCGGAGACCTTTACAATGAATAAACTGATTCGACATTGTGGTGGTTAAAAGAGCGTCTTGCTTTTCTGGACGGTACTCTATGGTACTCTATGGTACTCTATTGCACAGTCGAGCATGAAGGTTAGAATGAGGTATTCATTCAGGTGGAATAATGAGACATTTGTGTTTGTATAAAACTAAGATTATCGAACAATTTCCATTATGCTGCGGAATTCACCAAAGAGACTAATATTGCAAAACTTTTGTATGTGAGTAAAGCATGAAACAGGTCAAAAACGTTTGCCGATCAAACTGACTGACTGATTGGTGTTAATTGCCTCGTAAATTTTATGTCCAAAAAATGTAATAATGGACAGGGCGCATTCTTCCGCATTTCTGTCTGTTTTGTCGATCGGAGAGTGTAGTATTCACTTTACAGTTCGTTTAAATTAAGGCGAACAACAACGGTGAATAGGTTAAAGTAGTATTTCATAGTTTGTACCGAGCTTTCTATCCATATCTGGAACAGTTTGACAGTTATTTCATGTCGGAGCAAATGATTCAGCAAGCATTGCGAAAGCAATTCTAACTTGGATATAGCTACCGAGATGAGTATATCTAGGTACATTGTTTTCGTATCAAAGGCTGTTACGAGAACTACTGGTCGCTGAGACATCACTCGGAGTAGTTAGTATAATGTAATGTTAGTATAATGGTTATTCCTTTGCGTAATGGCACAATTTAAAGGTTACTTCAAGAGTAAGCTATCCTGTGAGATAAAAAGAGATTACATACAAAAGTTACGCGAACTTCGTTTGGTGGAATGGACAGTGTGTATCTTTGGGGGATTTTGAAAGTAGTTGGATTATGTAGAATCCCAGCTGGAAAATTGAGTTTCAAGTTACCTGAGAATACTACTGATGACAAGTTACGCCATTAGTATACTCCATCGCTCACTTACAACCCGGTTGGAACTCCCCCTGTTATTCCAGTTCAACCTGATAATCTATTTACCGGAAATGAGCTAATTAGTTGTTTGTATTCACCGATGAGTCCACATTTCTAAACATGATTCATTTTGTTGCGTTAGTCCTAGAGTATCACAGTGCGAAATGCAATCCTCTTTAATTGTCACCGTGATTGATCTCGTTACCTAAGCATCTTCAACAGTCCCGAAATAGCTGCATCTAAACGCCATGAACTGAAGCTATTCTTGAAAGAAATGTAATAAAAACACCAAAGAAAGTCATAGTCAGTATTTTTTCATTTCAACCAATAAATCTGCTTCATCACTTTGGCTGAGTGTCTCGTTACTGCGTTACCGCACAGTCTGCTTACTCGGATTTCTTTCGCCAACACTGCAACAAAATGACCATCCACATACTAAACATCAGAAGACTTTCATTGGACACTAAAAAGCGTTCCCATAATCCCATGCTCTTAAGGAAAACTTAGGCTAGGGTTTGATTATGAATCAGTGGTCGTGAATTTGTTGGCCTTCTGAGTTTTTCTGTCGTGGCACTTATTTTATTTTGCTCTTCAAATCGTTAATATTGTGACCGGCCTCTCAGTATGATAAATAACTTTATTAATAATTGTCAGATTGGAACGCTGTTTAGTAGACAGTTAAGCCGTAAAGTTCACAAGACCTAACAGAAAGTCACCGTATTGCTTGGCATGATTACTGTTGACTTGCTGTCGAAATCATCATATAGTCAAATCAATGGCTATTTGTGATCTCTCAGAACACTCTGTGACTCATCACATTCTTATAACGGCCAAATGGTTCAGCAGCCAACTCATTGCTTTCTGTTATTCTAATCTCGAACCTACCATGAAACTGTTAACTGGCTATGTGATAGTTCCCAAGCGGTAGTGGAAAAATTCTCAAAAGGTAGCATTAGAGGGTGGCTTCAAACGTCTAAGTGGTTAATCTATAACTTATTCTGACTGATGTTCGAGCTGATGGTGATAAACTAATGACATTCCGGCAAGTTTAACTACTGTTTTTTCTCAGAATATGTGTGTAGTTCACGTTGTATTGCATGATGTGTACTCCATTTTCCTTATTCCGAGTTCAGTGCTCACGTAATGTATATCATGTGAGACACAATGATGTTGTGAATGTAGAGGTATGGATGGATTATTAAGGTTTGGGTGTTACTGTCTTAAACTGTCAGTGGCTCAATGTATTTACATGCTTCATGTGAATGCCAGCTGCACACAATTATCGGGACACAACTCTTAAATCTGATGAGCACTTGAACCGGCGATAGCAAATCTGGCTTTCCAGTGAATAGATGTCGCTCAAAATCGGCTTGGAAACAAGCAATTATTCGTCCGTAATATCAAATCCTTTCAGCTTTGCGTTATCATCGAGCTGCTTAACCACAGACTTTGGTTAAAAATATCGGTTAAGTTGTAGTCAAGCGGCTCGTTTGTATTGTACAGTTTGGAATCAATTTAGATTTTACTTCTATGTTAAGTTTCACACATTCCGTATTCCAGACTTCTGAATTTTACTCATAAGTAGGTCATATCTAGGTTTCTGTTTAAATCCACCGCCAGTAGGTAATTGTTGAATACGACATAGAGGCGTGCTCTCAACACGGCAAAGTGATATCTTTAATTATCCGCGAACGTTTCAGAAAAACTCGGGTGAATTAGTCAGGAGGGCGGGACAAACACGTAGATGGTCCGGTTGATAAAAGGAATTTATAATTTATTTCGTTTCATGCCTGTCCATTTCTATCACACATGTGGGCCCGGGGCGTGTCCTCTGTTGAACGGTGAGAATGATAGATGTGACTGTTTTCGATGTAACTGTTCTAGAAGAACAGCCGGTCGCAAACCATACTTTGCTGATCAGTGTAAATCATCATCGTTCAAAGAAGTTGAAAACTTTTTCAATATATTTTTTAAAATTGCGACTCAATAAGATAAACACTGTTTGAAGCGTTTCAAACAAATAGTTATATACGAATAGCACTTGACTAGTAGAAACGTCGTTTCGCCTTTGAGTTTTTTAGCAGTTAAAAACTGAGGACTGAAAAATTGTCCATAGATAGTGGAAATTTAGATATACTCGTTCTGAGACGTTCAATTAGCTTAGAGAAGCAACAGTCCGAATCTGTCGCTCGGAGATGAGAAAGTCTTAGGTCATAGCAAGAGTGATTTACAACAACCAGGAGCACAAACATCAGCATTTTGTGATTTACATTGGGGCGAAATTTGAGCTTTTCTTACGTGTATTTAGAATAGAAATCTTTGGTAAAAATATTTGTGTGTTTGAACACGGAGGGCAGGATGCAAGCTATGACATCAAACTCAAGGTATTTACTAAGATTGCTATATGTAATTTACGTTAGAATGTTGAACTGTGATCCGTAGAACCTCATCTTGGAGGCAGTTAGTTCATTTGTAACATTAGCCAACATCCTATTGTAATCATCCTATATTCTACATTTAGAATTTTCAGTAGGTGCTTTAGTAAATGTCAGTGCTAGCTGCTCAAGATGAGCCCAACATATCAATCCATCTCCTGGGTGATTTCATAGACACCGAATACACAGTTGAGTGATGGTTTAATGGAAACCCGATATAAAAATCCCAAGCTTCTGTCATAATTCTCTGGCTCAGTTGGCAAGGCGCATATCGCCTAATAGCATGCGGTCCCAATCCCTTGCCTGAATCCAGCCGAAGCCCGGATGTTTCACAAACAGACTGCCTAATAATTGTCATATTCGGTATACAACTCACTATCACTAAACTGTCCCACTTTTTCTCCTAAATCGAAATCGAGTAATTATTTGTCATTGCCTGCAAAGTATTAAACATACTCCCCAACGACCCCTGGATGGAGATAGGAAATGGTCTTGTGTGTAGATTGTCTGCTTGGTCAAAATCAACGTAATGAACAATTGATTTTAATGTATTCAAGCTAATTTGCATGAAACCCGCTCATAAATTGAACCCATACCCTGTGAGTAGATATCGAATTGGTAATCCAGATCACTGAATCATAACCATTAAGGCTGCAGAACGTTATTTGAGTGACTCTTTTTGGTGTTGTGCTTCTTTTTTCGCAATATAAAATCGATCAACCATTGCATAGCACCAACTAAGATCTTACATGGGATTGATAGAGAGTTTCCAATCGGCTTGTTCAGTGACCACCGTATAATTTGCCAACTGAAACACGCAATATTTCTTCGCGTTGACCTTTCTTTTTACCTGATTGGTTACTTCTAGAAAATTAGCACGTGAAACATATACTGTGATGAATGGTCACAAGGATTTATATGTCTGGTTTCGTCTGAGACAATCAGTAAATTGACGACAACAGAATGAATGTGCTGTTACCATAACGCAAGAGGCACTAAGAAGATTGAGGTTGATGTGACATTTGAATTGCTGAGGTTAGAAGATAGAGTGCTTACGAGTCGAGCCACAGATAATTTGGTATTCGTAACGTAAGCAACCACTTGACGAAAATCAAAAGTGGTCCAAAACTTAAAGATCAACTATTAGGAAAATAAGAGTTAGCGGGAAATGATGACAGAGAAAATGGGGTGAATAGTAACTTACTGTGAAACAAAAACCCACTTGATGACACAAACCGGTTTGAAAAAGAACCGAAAATATATACGGGAATAGAACAGGTAGAAATAGTGGTGGCATCATTATCAAACTAATCTGAAGAGATCATCGTCAGCTGTTTGTCAATCAAAATTTACAATCGTTTAATGTGGTAGCAGATTCCACAGTATATAACTCTTTATGGAATTTAATTTTCGAGAGCGTCTTAGTAACGAGTCCAGTTTCACGACAAGTAATTCACTCAGCAATAGTGTGTAGAATGCTTAAAGCAATGTATAACAGCGCACAGAATAAAATGTGTTCTTTAGCCATGATTTATCGATATTGCTTCCTGGAGGGTTTGAAACTTACACAATTCAGCAAATTCTGTTCAAGAAATCAGCACGATGATTGATTGATAAGTAATGACATTTTTCTTACGGTTTCAGCGTCATTTTAATCCAGTAGCGGTTGGTGTCATACCGAATGTAACAATGAGTCTTTTTTTAAAGCTGAAGTACTTGACCGTATAATCACTCACTGGAGCACAACAGTAGTGAACCTTCATATCTAAAGTGAAAATTAAAAAACTGTCTTCATGTCAATAACATGCGTATGTTGACCGCTTTCCCATCATAGTCTGGGAGGTTTCAAAAGATATATTACATACGCGTTCAAGTCGTATTCTATAAGTTTTTATCCTAATTACAAGTATCAATATGCTTTCCAACAATTTATTAAAACGTACTGTCATTAACATGGTGTACTCTTCTGTTTTTTTGATACGTCAATCACAATTTGACACCCGAATACATGCTTCTTTGTCAGAGATTGTTTTGGAACATCGTTAGAACTAGGAGGTTTGTCGTACTAATGAATCCGCTAGGACATAATCGTTCCGCCCAAGAAAAGTTGTCTCTGATACATTATTAGTACAAAAAAACTGGAATTAAAGATAGTCAACATGACAAAATTATGAAAACCCTTAATTTTCTTTCGAAATTGAACAATCGATAAAACGATATGAAGTTTCCAGGAGAAAGTAAAAGCAAATTAGACTAAGTAAATAAATAAAGTTTTTGTTAACTGCTCCGTGCAAACATGTAGTGCTTCCACAAAGCTTTATGATTTATAACTTATTTTGCAGATAACGTTTTCTAGAGCAGGTTTTTATTGTCGACTATATCCCAATCCATAAGAAAACCATTTCCATTAAAGAACTGCATGTCAGTCCATTTTGAAAGCTTTCCCAGGATTCAAGACCTTGTTATCCGCTGTCATCTGCATTGTAGCCCAAAAGGTCGACAAGCGCTAACAAGACACACAGCTGCAGCAACAGTAGATCCATTGGGGAACAGACTGTACCCAGTTAAGAAGGCTTACGGTTGCAAACATGTTTTTAATGTACCTCAGACTGACTGCTGCGTACATCAGGTTACCACTATCCTACCGTCCCCACTTCCATTATACAGAGACTGACGCTCAACAAATATTCACGCACTGAATCTGAAGTACCGAAAGGGTACGTTATTGGGTAGATCTAAAACGTTTGATTCTGAAATATTATTCGATTGACGTTTGAACTAAAATCGACTCCAGCCACTAGATTACTATGTGCTTTCGTTAGATTAGAGGTATATCAATTCAAAGGTAGTCAATTTTATACAAACTGGGTCACTCATCCGTATGTCTCCTTCAAAAAACCGGGAACAAACAGTTAAAAAGGCATTCTCCCAAACTAGAGTATCTAATTCTCAGATAGATATTCTAACTTGAGGTCTGGAACGTGCTGCCCAATTACGTCGTCAAAACTATCTCTGTTAGTTTGCTTTGGGCAGAGCTCAGTTGGAATAGACGCGAAAATTGAACAGAATTACATGTCTATGTCCATGTGTCTATCTGATTTTTGTTCACTCTCCCTCTGTATGCATGTGCTATCGTTTTTATCGTTTGTATGTTCAGTCCGCTACAGATAGACAAAATCTTATAACACTTTTTTACTCATTGTATTTTTTTCCTTTACGATGGTTTTCATGACATTTGTGAACCGCTCCACTTGTTTGATTTTACAGATAACGTAGAGATAAGATAGCGTAAATCTTTGGTTTTTCTCCTTCTTTTATTACTCAGTAAACATTTGGATTCAGTTATTAACATATCTGTTTCCATAGTTTTGATGGTGACATGGCTTCTCGAGTGTCGCCATCTTCATACTTCAATATTCAAATTTGTATCGTTTCTATAACCTGTTTAAAAAGTTCATATTATGACACAGGCAAAGACGTATAACATTAATCTATTTACCATCCGGTAGAGAAAAAAAACTTGTCCAAAATGTAACATAATTATTGCAATAAATGTAACAAATCTATGCATGACTTTATAGTCATTATTGGCATGTACCAAAATTATCACATAACAATGTAACATGGAGCTAAAAAGCAAATTTTGCTGTTAAAACAAACTAGATCATGTAAACCGAAAACAGCCGCTTTCTTAAAACAAAGTCTCCAACGCAAACAACGGTGGTGAGTTTCTAATATGTGCCTTTTCACCCCGACGATAAGTGTAACACCGAAACATGGACTGAATCTTAACCATTTGCACAAGGGACAGATGTTCAAAGTCCGGTACGAGACAGTTGAAAAATTTCCAATTATGATCAGGTCTATGCACCTGTTTCAATCGGATAAACATAGCAGCTGGCTGCCCTTCCTGCTGCCTAATTAAAGATACGTATGCACGAGCTTGCTAAGTTGTGAACGATTCTATCCATCTGTGCATCCCCGTCATTGGCTCATCAGCAATTGGACTTCTTACAAATGTGGGGAACGACGGCAGTGTAGATTTGTAGTAAATCATTATGTATACTGTAATTAAATATGAGTAAGTAACAGGAGTGAATCCAATCGGTCAATCAATGCCTTTCACTAATTAATGCAATCCATGAGAATGGATGCCATTCTTACACTGGGTCCACAGGAGCTCTATGTTTGTTTCATTGTTCTGTGTTCGATCACAAGAACTGTGCTGCCAGTTTCCCCCCTATTTTCAACTGTAATGATGGAGCATATGGATATAGGAAACTGAATTTTGGCAGTTGGAAACCAGTTTTAAACATAACATTTTATGGGTTTCTTCTCCAGTAACTAGTGCACAGTGATGTACATTTCTTGATTGGATGAATTTGTTTATAACTTATTACCTACTTGTCAAACGAAAGTAGATACAGGTCGCCGCGGTTTCCAGCGGTTTTTAATTATACTAAACCGACGGTATGGCAACCGCTTCAACTAAATCGGATGAAATAGATACAAAAAAATTGAAGGTCTTCCAAGATCATAAAACTCTGATAGAGCGAATATTATCCAACAAGCATCGTTTACTCTTTAGGTTGTCCTAAGACATTTTATCATGTGTTTTTAGAGGTTTATATCAGTGCTACAAAATTGTACAAAGCCCTCGTTCAAGAGGGCAATATGTGAGGACAGTGACATTAAAAATGCAATTTAAGGCGAAACGTTAAGAGTAGTTGTTATTTATAAGGATATTAGTCAACCGCTATCGCACTTACACATTGAATAATGCGAGGAGAAAAGCAACGTAACAAAACACTTCCTCATTCTCCCATGTCACGTGCAACATGTTTTGTGAAATTTTATTTTCCCCATCGACTACTTGTGGGCAACAATATACTGTACTACTGTGCAGGTGAAAGTGTTCTAGTAATTACCTATCAATAAACACTTTGTACCGCCAAAGTTTGATCATGGAGGTGGTTCTGATGCTCTCTAAACGAGATCAGAATCGAATCATTGCTGCCTCGTACAAAGAAACGCGTGGGTTTTCAGCAATTCAATCTAACTTTTGAATCACACATTTTTATGATGTTCTCGCAGTGAAGAATTAAAAACTCCATTGATATTTAAAGGATACTAATAGCTCCATCTCTTTTTTTCACAGTACAAACGTCAATGTCATTGAAATGAGGTAAACGGTATTTCTCCTTGACTCGTCGATTTGACGAGGATTCAAGAAGGAATGTACAGTAGACGAACTGGTTGTAATGAAATACCATCATCATTGTTTTCGAATGACTGGATTATGTCAGCAGGCTAATAATTCAAACTCTGTAATGACTTGGTGGCATCAATATTCTGGTGCCCACTAAAGAACACGAAGACGTTTTGTCCCTTCTTCCATCGAGATACGAATGTTTGAACCGTTATTTGTCAAAAAATGAAAGCAATATCACATACTTCACACTGTTTGGAAATATGACTGATTTTCACTGAAATTAATCCTTGTGGTAGAGCATACATAGCACACACTCTAATCAAAATTATGTTTCCAGAGATTACTGGCACAAAATGTACACATAAAAGTCCATTAGAGATACACCGCTTAGTTAATATAATTTTCTGCTGCCCAAAAAGCAACATATTAATCATTCTCTGTAGATCATCTGAAATAGGTAAGTGTAGATAAAGTCCGAGAATTTCAAAGAACTAAGAAGTGTGTATCTTATAGGTTCCCACTAAGGAAATATCAACAATTTTGCTACCTTTCTTTCTGACATGATTATTGAGAACGGTGACCCTTAAACGCTTAATCACTTTCTCCTGTCACTGCTACTCATACTATCCGAACGGTCGGATATGAGACACATATACTGTTCATAAATCTAGCTGATAATCCAGACCAGTTTAAATCTCTGATCCAGTAATATTTGCCAGGCAAAATGTTAGATTACTGTGTTGTCAGGAAGTTGGTTAATTTCAAAGTGAACATCAATCATATGTGAGCGATCGAAAAACGCTGTTTGAAATGAAATTTGACTAATCCTGACAGGATAAAAAGCACAGTCTGTGATGTTTGCTTAAAACGTTTGAGGTTTTATTATTTCATTTAGGTGTTATTAACTTCTTGGCCTCCCAAATTTGTAAATAACTAAACACCTATTGACCGCAACACTACTAAATTTCGGTAGACCCAAAGTTCAGGGTGTGGTAATTGTTGCATCATCAATTGTGTAGCCCCATTCTGCAGTAGCTGACGTCAGTAACCATTCATAGTTCGAAAACAAAGTCAATTCGAATACGTGGACAATATGACCTTGTTTGGTGTTGCGATAACTGATGCTGTTGGTCGTAGAACAGAACGTAGACACACCCATCCCAATTTTATGTCTGATATGAATATCACTTCTCTGTCTGCAAAGAAGTCAGTTAACGAAAGAGATTTTGTAAACATGACAGTTATACGACATCAGAACTGATATCATGTAATATCTTCTGTCAGAAAAACTTTGCTTCTAGGTTATTCCCTATAATAGGGATTATTAGATTAGGTAGGGACAGAAGAGGTGAACAAAATTCGGGATAGTTTTAGATCGGATTTTAATGTACTACTAGCTATAGAGTTAGGGTCAGAGGAATCCAAGGTTGTATTTAGTGTTCTTAAAACTCGCACAGACCACTCGCATGCTGCGCAATCTAATTTGTCATGAACCAAAACAATTTTATCAAGCAGAAATTCGTGGTAGTGTATAAGTCCTTTTGCAAGTTGTGTTATATATAGTTTTAAAAGTAAATTATGAAGTGGCTAATTATACTTGTGGAAGAAGAATCATCGAAGTTTGAAGAATTCTGAACTAGAATTTAAATATCAGAACACATCAATTTGCAAAATGAATCAGTGGGAAGAAAACTAAACAAAACCACGCAAATACTCCTATTTACATCCAATTATTTACAGGATTTTCTGCTAATTGAGTAGACTGATTGATTTACTTCGTCACGTGATGGAATAGCAAGTGGTTGCTTCCTGTTAGAGATTGATAGGACTGGAATAATACAAGGTACATGTTTGAAACACTGTATTTCATTAATCCAGTTCATCAAGACAACAAGAAGACATACATTGCGAAATGCAAATATTTTGTTTATTCTCATCAGTCGATTACAAAAAGCATTAAGTTATGTTGGTTAAGGGCGTAGCGACAAAGCAATGAAATGAACGAACATCACGTAGGTGCAGTCAGGGTTCGCTGACACGGTAACGGAATTGATTGCGTCAGTACCTTTTGCCAACAAAGGACCGGTGAGTGACGCTTGATTAACAGTGCCTCGGAGAACGCTAACTACTTAAGGTTGCGATTGCGCAATATGACCATGAACCGAATGACTGTGTCAGCTACATTACCTTTTGGGATTAGGTGTTTCGCGATCGAAGACGCCGGATTTCTGTTCAGGTGTTGGTCTATCGACCTGCGCAGTCATCGTTTTCACCAGCCACTTGGGGATGTTCACCGCCTTTTTCTGCCGTAAGTTTTGGTCCGTTCTGGCAATGTATGAGTCACCATAATTGCAAGTGAACTGGTAGATAGCATGAGAAGCAGAGTTTTCCGAGAAGGAACGATCGGGGTAATGGAGAACCATCCTGCGAGTGGAAAGCAGCAAACGCAATTTCGCTGCGAAATATGTGCGATCAATGGCTGATTTCAACTTTCGACTTACATCAGTAATATGCTGGTCACCTGTGTACATGTCCATTTCTGGACTGATTGTGATAAAACCTACCAGAACATTGCATCTGAAGTAGTTTTTGTACACCCAACATCAACCACTAGCCGGGTTCTAAACAAACTTATCATATTTTCAAACTTGAACACCACCCACACTCGATCGCGGTCTTCGCATTCAGATACGCCTTTCGGCTAGCCCACTTCGAAAGGAAGCACTAGACTCGAGTTTCGCTCTTATTAGAGCTCATCAGTAGTGCATATCCTTGTCCGGATCGGAGTTTGCACTCCGACCCTCGTGCTTGTGATAATTGCGTGTTAACCACAGTGCCCGCAACCTCATATTTTATCAAACTATGCTGGACCTATGGAAACATGGCTTTTAAGTGATGAACCTTATTGAACCAGAGCACTTCTGGTAAGCGAATATACTTGAGAGTTTGCGTACAATAATTCGGTTGTGCCCAACATGGATTTAGTAGTGCAGTTATCAGCATGCCTGCCTCATGAAAGCCTGATATTCTAACTCCAACCTTGGTAAGGATACAACTACCGATATGTTTTAAGAAGATCGAAACTCGAGTATACAGCTTCAATCCAAAGCAGGTTAGTCAAAAAGTTATCGGAGACGCGGAAACTATTGTCGCTTATGAGCGATTTTCAGCTGGCAAGAACGAGAGTTAATAATTGTACTGGGAAAATCCACATGCAGAAATTTATCAGCACGCACATAGATCCTTACAATGCTTAGCACAGCTGAATTACAAACATTGTCATTATGATATTATTTCGCGTTTGTAGTGTAAAAAAAACAAACAAATGAACTCACCAGCAAAAACGGATGCACATTCCTCACTGATCACGTGTGATCACATTACTATCTTTGTATTTAATTAGCTTGAAACGCTGACTAGTAGTTATTCAGTTTTCCATCAAATAAGTTTGCTAGTCACAAGCAAAACTTCTGCACTTTTTGGTATCATCTACTACAAGGAAAATGGGCTTGTACAGAGTAAATAAAAGGAAATATACGCACTTTGAACAAAAATTACACACACTTGGAAGATCTCAAAGGTTGCGACCTATAGCCAAAGTGATCACTGTCTACGGTCTAAGCTAGCCAGGTCACATACCCTATGTACAACTGGAACACCTACCTCGCCGTGCATTATTCATTGAGGCTGTTGGAACATGAGATCAACTACTTAGCGGCTAGGCAATAACGTCGGCACAAGCATAGCAAGACTGATAGATGTTGCCTGTCAAATTGGACTTATGGAACTACTTGCATAACTGGATGGAACCAACTTTGGTTATGGTGGTGTGTCACACTCACCTGCGAACCCCATCCATGAGATTGCTCACTCTTTTGTTCTTTAGGAAGTTTCATTGTTTTGTTCCGTTGTTGAATTATTTCGTACCGCTCTGCTTAATTAATCAACCATTTTGTGAACTGTATTAAAGGCCAATGGTAGTACGAGTCGTGATACCTTCGGCATAGCTCAAAGTTAAACATATATGTATGTATGTAAATAGGCATGCAAACGCACTGCACGTATCGCATTGATATAGGTTTAACATAACAACAGAAAACCTTCAAAGAAGAGTTGAATCGAGTAGGTTGACTATATATATTGTGTTATTAGTAACCAACTATCCACTGATCTTTTACTTAGACACTTGGGTTTTGATGGCCTGTCACTTTTTTTCGTCGCTTCTACTAACTTTTTATCATCAAGAATACATAAATTGGTTTCTCAGCAGAACTGTGAATTCAGTAGTTCTTTTCTAACCATGTGTATAGCACAGTATAATCTGCCCCTGTTTTACCGGTTTTCATGTTCTGAATAGTTACTTTCCTTTCTATCTTAAAATCTGATGTCTAAAAGCCGTTTGGATTTTTTTATTTCCAACTTCACAGTCACAATCCCCTAGGATTTAACTGATCAGTGTAGGTGGACCGGATCATATGAGTGTCCAGTGTTAGTCCATAAAGTGTGCTTGGAATGAAATAGTGCAGATGCCGTTAGTTCAGTAAGAACCATTTATAGTCCAATATTGGCGTAGGCATCTTCAACCATTTTGACAAACTGATTCGGGAGTGAATACTTCCAATCACCTTTGTATGTGCATGTCGTAACTGAAGTTCACTTCACCTGATTATCACAGAGTTGATTTGTGAAATGTATGAAAGTCGTTTCTGGTATTGGAAATACCACCAACTTCTTTATGTAACCATCCTCCGGATTATAGAAATATATTGAGAACATGTTGATGTTTTGGGTTAACTTTGTGCCTATATTTCTTATCTGGGTTAATATAAAATTCGACTAAAGTCAACATTACGCAGTACTCATTAATTAACGATGCTTAGTTCAAGTGAACCAGTCACACTATGTTGCCATGCTTCAACCGTTGATCACCGACTTTCACCGTTTGTCTTATTTGAGGTCATATTAGTAACGTTTGTGGAAACATAGTGAGCACAAAAGTGAAATTGTCCTAATTTAAGCGTTATGTTATGTAAAAATACCACTGGGTTTATATAATCTTTCTTTATATTCCAGCATCAACTTGCCAAAGGAATGGAAGTGATCAACCACAGAGGTTTCCATTCACATCACAACTGGATCCGAGTCCCGCTGGTTTATCATCCATAAGTGATTCACACGAGGCACCATTGGTAATGACTTTGTCCGAACGCAATCAGTGTCCTCAACCTACGCCGTACAGGCAGCCGACATTACCGAATCGCGTCAATGCCGTCTGGTGCACCTAGAACATATAGCTTGTTTTACTCTGATAGTACAGCTGAAAACTTTCGTGTTGGTTACCATAAACCCGCTACATGTCACCATAGTGTCATAACTTCTTGTTCTGACATCATATAATTGCGTAATACATGTTTCTCCTCTATGTAAAACTGTTCACATTTTGCCCATTTTATTCATAATCCAGGACCTGATAACTATCTGAGTCATGTGCGCGTGTGAAAATTTCAAGATGACAAGAAGTCCCAAATAAGATTGAGCCTGTTGAACGATCTGACCACAATTGAATTGGACATGGACGTATATGCAAAATTAGGTAAAAAAGACGTCCATATTTAACCAGATTGCCAAATTTGTCATAAGAACAGACATTCGTAGTGGCCTTTAGTCCTTTCTCCTCTTACATCGAAGCATGTTTGTTCATTTGTCATGAGTCATCTTTTGCTTTATTGACCCACCTACTACCATATTTACTATGATCCATTTCTACACTAATTATGGATACAACCGATAATTGACATGACAACTTTGCTGCTTATCAACAGATTTGCCCTTGAGTCATCCAGGTATTGGTCGGCTTTGAACTAAATTTAGGAATTGCCTACTCCTATGAGGTAAGATTTCAGTCATGAAACCATACATGGGATATGGAACTCTCATTTAAAGATTACAATACCCAAACACACCAATAGGTATTTTGCATCCATAACGCTATTCAAAAGGTGAATTGCTAAGACGTGACCACCGAACATAGGACTACCGAAGCAACAATTGAGCGTTGTAATTGAATTGCTTGTTGTTGGAATCATCTATTGTGATGAGGTACATTTAAGAAACACCGGTTTATAGGGAAACAGTGTAAAAATTTTAGAATCATATAACGGTTTGCTTTGTGATGTTTCTATAATGAAGGTCTCAAAGATGGCAACTCCCCATAGTCATATCTTTTTAAATATTGCAGACTTCTGGTGTCAGCTTTTAGTATAAATGTGTTTACTGGCAGTCAGTTCATCTAGTCGTCACATCACAAGTTATATAATCCAACTAGATATAGAAGCATACCCACTGAAGCTGGAGAAATTGATGAAAAATTCGTTTTACTCGGTAAGCCTATTTTAATTTTCGTAAAACTGTCAAACGAATATTACAGTCAAATAGTTCATGTTTAACATAAGGGTAAATAATTTACAAACGTTTTAGAAAGGTTAAAGTTTTTTTTCTTTGACGGAACAACCTAGTGCAAGTTATTTATTGGTTTATTGTTTTGAGTTTCTAGCATAAAATATTTGAAAATATATATACCGGGCATGTATCTTCAGAACAAACCGCTAACATCAGGCATTACACTAAAGGAGGTAATATCATTATTTCGAAAACATACAAACTAATGGAATCAATAATCTATGTGCACACATGGCGGCCTAGATACTGTTGGACAGCACTAGTTTGTATATGACGAAGAAGATTGAGCTCTGGTTACTGTTTGACAAGTCGAACGAATTAGCAGTACAAGTTGTTTTATTGATGAGCTTCGAACTGGACGGGAGATTTTCTGATAATGTATGCTATCACTTTCTATTGTGTTCATCAAGTCACTGCCTCCTTGTGTCACTAGAAACATTACCCTGGCTACAATAAGTATGACAGACCGTTTGGAAGATTGAACACGTTTCTAAAACAGAAACTGGTGCTAGCTCAGCACAACTTCTAGTTGAACGTTACGAGCTTAATTCAACTGCATTATATGAGCCAGTCAGCAGACAGATTTATATTTATGACTTACTTTAATTATGACGTGGTCACATTTGAGAATCTGTCTCGAAAATATCTCGTTTTCTGCTAGGTACACAATTCAGTTTTGACTCGTCCAGTCTTGTAAGAGACACATTTGTGGCGAACATCTTAACCATTTTCCATGTTGCTTTGTAAACATTCTTCACTACGTATTGGAAGGCATTGTGTAAATATCCTGGAAGTTGTTTAAACCTAATCAACGTAGACAAAGAAATTTGCAAAGATGGACCGTCCCAAGCTAACTGGCGGTGTAGTAGGAGTTGTGTTACGTCGTTTTATTGTATGAGTAATAAAATATTTAAGAGGGGTCAAATACCGTTTGCTTCCTCTTCAGGTGAAAAATAAAAGAATCGTGGAAACAAAGTTTGAAGAGCACAAAATGTGGCGAAACAAACACTGATGGTACAAAGTAATGTTTGTAAGGAATAGCTATGAAAAATTTGTCATTCGATTTTGGAGCTTTCAGAGTAGCTGCCATTATAATAACAGCTTGTTTGCAGAACTGTCGTTCGAGTTCGGAATGTGCGATCTCTGTGTATAAATAAACAATACCGCCGAAGTAATCAGAAAGAACGCACGCAAGAATTAGTCGTTACTCTGTGTGAAATGTCTCCAGAAAGACAGTCAACGTCAGTCGAATACATATTGTAACGTGCGGTCGAAATCAGGAAGCGCGCATGGGTTGAGTTCGAATTGTGTCTCAAAGCGTGCTTCTGTGTTATTGGTGCCGTTTTAGTTTTCGTTTGTGTAAGTCGTGTGCATGGCTTACTGGGCCTTTGGATCATGCTTGTTTGTGTTGTTTCCTTTTACTGGACTGTTGCTGCAATCTCCGACTTCCGAAGAATGCTGTCCTCCGGTGTCTCCACGTCGCCCTAAAGTTGGTCAGCAAGTGTAACGGACAATTCAGAGGAAAAACGGCCGGCTTGTATGTTACGATATGTTGCAAATCAACCGAACTTTTCTCGACATCAGTTGTCAGTTGAAAAGACATTTGTTCAGCAGAGTAAACATTTCATGAATGTGGCTGAGAATGACAACGCGCCAACTAACAAGCCTGACGTTAGCTGTTCTCCGTGGTTAATCACGTGCGTGAGCTTTTGAAGAATTTATTAACCATGCAAACTTTGATTGCTTTCAGCTGCCTAATGGAAATTTCTGATACTTTCATATAAGCGTAAAATGTACAACTTCTTGGACATTTCCTTCTACATCGCCAATCTGTTGTCGGATGCATTATCTGCTAGGTATTTTCATACGCATATGTACACATATATATACTCTGGTCGCCACAACAGTGTTGTTCATGATAATTATATCCAAAGCTTCTTCCTGCTGAACCTAATTCACTTGCATCCTTGCACACTTTTTTGACAGATTGATAGTTTCGGTAGTTTGGTGTAAAGTATCTACATTGCATTTACACTAATAAAATGCTGATGACCTTTTCCCAATATCTGCCTTGGTACGATGGTCTCACTTAGTGAGTTCATCTGGTCGTGTAACTAATCGCAAACAAAACACAGTTAACTTTCTGAAACGCAGTAACGTGGACTTCAAGTGTCATAAGAACGCAGTTTAAGTCATTCACCTTAAACAGCCTGCGTTTGATGGTGTGCTCATGAGATGGAATCAGACATCTCTTGTATCGAGTTCTTGAAGAAGCATTTCATGTTTGATAATCGAAACAGTTCTGTATGTTCACAAACATTTGGATGGATAATGCCCTCCTCTAGATGGGTCCACACCGAAATATGTCATCCCTCAAAGGTTTGAATATGTCTTGTCAGATATGACTTAAGTCGTTTTCGGACCACAACATGCTTAGCCGAAATGTAACTGTAACCTGTTCTATCAAGTACATCACACTATGTCTATTCTGATATTTCGTTTTCAGAAACGATTCTACGCCAGGCCATCCAAGAATGACTAACAGAAAATCCAGTGCACAATTAACGGTTAGTGAAAAAATGTATCGACCCTGGACATTTGAGTTATCAGCGTTGCACGCCATTGTCAGAAACTGAATTAGAGGAAAACAGCAGGGGATCACCTTCAAATCACTACCAATCACGCAATACGGGTGACAGAAGGGTCAAGAAACCTGATCGTAAAAACACTACTGTATAATAATTGATAGTGTGTGGAGTTGATGTATTCGTTAGGCCCTCATAGTTTTATGCCATTGACAAGATCGTTACTCAGAATCCTTGCGGATTCAGACACAGATAAGCGATGGCTGATGATGGTGAATCTATATTTCTCACACTTTTGAGTTCAGGATTGAAGTCCACAACAAAGTAACTGATACGCTTCATTTCGCCATGAGTTGAACTCGATTAACCGCTTGCGGTTGACTTACAAACTCACGTTCAACCGTCTCAAACCAAAAGAGTTGCTGTAGAGTTTTCGAAACAGTTTGTTTTGGCACACCCAAGCGGAGTGGTGGACGACTGGCTCAGCATATCTGATTCCCGTCAGCACTAGTCAAACGGAGGAATTTATTCCTCGTCTTGTGTACAAGTTTCAAGACGGTAGTTCACACTGCGATCCACTTGATCATAGGGTCATTCTTACCAAATTTACGAGGATGTATGAGTTCACTTGCTCAGCTGTTGTCTTACCCTTTCTAACATACTGAAATCCATCAGTTATTTTTATTCCATAATGGGCAGATATTGTAGGTACTTGTTAAATTGCAGATTAATCACAAGTGGTTGATCGCTTTCATTCTGTGTAGAAAAAAGGCACAAATGTTTGAGAGATGAACCTACATACGGTTTTCCAATCCCGCTGCAATGTGGTTTAGTGGATAATCTAGTGGACTATCATTCAAAGGCTAGCCTGCGGGTCCTGTGTTCGAACCCATGGCATGTTGATAATATTTGACCAATTCACAACCGTCAAACATGGTACTAGAGGTCACATAGTCACCCCCTGAATTTGATCTGCTTTCTTAAGGTACGAAATAATTCTTTTTTAAGTGAACAAGTGGAGTACTGCACGATCTTCATTTTTTCACCAGAAATTCCGAAAATAAATAACAACCAGCGTATGTGTAAGTATGTTTTTATTAATTTACCATTAGCCAAACTGCAATGTGATTTGTGCCTACACACATTGTATGGAGTTCTAAATTTCGTGGGAAACCAAAAAAGTTGATCTGGAAATATTTTACATCTTCAAAATGTTTGTTATTGTTCCTGTTTAAGTTGTATCTCGATTTTATTTGATAGAAAGAGTGGGTATATGAAAATATCAGTACAGGAAATCTATGTAATAAAACAGACAGTGGTAGTTTACATTATCGCACAATGAGTTATAAACAGTGGTCTAAACAATGCATCATATTTGGAGAAAACCCGAGGCAAGCACATGAAAAGCCATGGGATTATTATCAGATATGTGCGGTGCGCCCCAGAACTCTGTGTCAAAGTTGGAATCAGTAGGTAATGACTCATTCTTGGATGGGCGGCCTAGTTTATCGTGCCTCACGAAACTTACGGCTTGTTCAAAGATTTACCTATCGTTGTTGCCCATCATAGGGGACCATCTTCAGGCGACCATAAAGATGCTTTCCTGTCGCAAACAACCATGATTGTAAATCGTTTTTATTGAGAGAGGACGTCGTAAACTCGTTGACAAACAGTTGTCATGCGCACGCTCTGAACGTGTGTGACTGATAAGGCGAACAAGTGCACTTAATGTTTCGACCGTACGAAAATAGCGTTTGTTTTACAGTTGTCTCCAGTTTTTTACGGTATTAAAAGTTTTTATGCTCTCTGATGCTTTGTAGTTTTATTGCCTACGATTCATCTTCATGGAGGAAGAACTGTCTTCCTGCTTGTGACTGTCGGCGTCTAGCATAATTTGAAATAGCCTGTTTACTTTCAGACGGCTACGAGGAAAATTCATTTTTTGGATGATTCCTGACTGTTCGTTATTTCAACTTCCCTACAGTACGATTTTTCTATTGAAGCAAGTGTTGCCTAATGATTGTTATCGCAAAGAGATAAATGACCAATACTGTGTATTCTGTGATATTTTAAAACGTCTTTCACAGTTAAACAAAAGCGCGTGCTATCCTAAATTTTCCATAATTGAATTTGATCCGAGAAGCATTGTAAACGTTTCGTCATCCGTTTCTTGGCAACGGAAAGTGTGCGGACATCTCCGTTGTTTGATTTATCCCATATATTTTGCGTCTAATTCACCAGTCAACTCAGGTTGGTGTACTCGATTTTGATTTTACCGTGGCCAAAAAAATAACAGAAGAACACAAGTGAACATCAAGTCCCGAACCTAACGTACCCCTACTCGCTTTATCAAACACAACGAAATCGATAACGCATTATTTTGCAGGTATTTCGGTTTCTCTACGAACATTGCTTGTGACAGGGGAACCTGAATGTAATTGAGCTATTAATTGTCTGATTTGGTGTGTTGAGAACCGGCGGCACGACCAGTTCTCCAATTAGCTGGCACACAAGAAATAGGTCTCGCGCTAACAGAGTGAAGTCAGGGTAATCCGATTGAATTACTGTGATTTGATCGTACACTGTCCCGGAGTAATAATGTTTGTCGTCCACACCAAATGGATAGTTTAGATGTTAAGCACTGCTTTTTGATAATAGACTCATTGTTAATACGAGGAAGAGTATTTTTTGTAAACAGGTGAC
>JTDE01001945.1:1780-36224 GCA_014338405.1 Paragonimus skrjabini miyazakii
ACCGCTAAACCAACTATTTGTGTGTAACTTGCAATGACCCACGATCGCGACATCTCTAGAGATACTGGCTGCAATCATGCATTACCGCTAGTCTATTTTGCAAGGAAGCTTCTATGTATACACATTGTAGGAGCCTCGAAATAAGCGTAGTGCCGCTTCCCACAATGTCACGCAACAAGCTACACGAAGTGAACGTTTACACTGCTGGAAACATGCGGTTTGTTTTCAAATGTAATCGTATTCTGCGAGCCGATAATTTTCTCGAGCCAGCCACTCTTGAAAACAATCATTATGTTTAAGTTCTGTAACTGTAAGGACTCATCAGTAGTGCACATCCTTGTCATGAGGGGGATGTGAACCTCGACCACGCTTTGACCACTGCGCCATTGATTTTACACTGGACAGGACAGGTTTACTGTATCTGAACTGATTACCGATTTCGTTTGTGAACAACGAACGTTAGATAAGGAGACTGCGCACCGCTAGAGGATAACGTTTCATTGGTATAGTTCCTTTAGCATGCACCAGATTTGTACCACCCCTAGAAAAACATGAACATGACCGCTGATTTTGAAAAAGCTTACAGAAAGCTAAATTTGTAATGACCATAGATAAAGGAACCGGATAAAAACAAAAAAATGTATAAAAATCACCAATAAAGCAGATGCGAAGACAAGGAAAATTGGTTCTGTTGCAGATTGATCTATGTGACCAACAGTTTTGAAAAACACTTTCAGTTTACTCGTAAAGGTGTTGATGCTGTACATAATAATGCGAAATGTCCCGGAGCTTTGAAATAATCTGCGACGTTTGATTGTGTACGCACATGACTACCACATATTGTATCGGGCGGTAAAAGAACAGCTGGTTTGTTGGGGTGTACACTTGAATGCACTGAAATGTGCACATAAGCCATCTACCCGAACAACTGCGCGAAACACTGGTGGCAATAAGGTTTGTTTGAGTGTTCCTTGAACGTGCCTGTTTGTAATGGCTGTAGACAGTAAGCACAAGTGAAATGTTCCGGATGATATCTTCGTCCAAGGGCATTCACACAGCGACCTGTGATTGGCTTGGAGCAGGCTATGCAAAGTAGGCCACGCCGAGTGTAGTAATGCGAGTCACAGTAGGGAAGGCCGTCAATTTCATGAAACGTAGAACCAGACAACACTTTACCACAGTCCTACAAACAGTATGGACAGATAGGGATGTAAAAAGTAATATAAACAATGAAAACAAAAAATAGCATTCAGCAAAAATTCTGGTCAACAGTGGAATAAATTCATAGTCGTGAGACAAATAATCGAACGCATCTATCACTGGGAAGCTAGTTTCGGCCTGTAGATTAGAAAACTTCACTCTAATCTAAACCGTGCCAAATTAGCGTATATGTGTAATAGGTGGCCACCAGATGTAAAATCTTATTAGAACAAGTGCGTATTTACGGGTCTGGGTGTTCGGTTACTTTATGAAAATACGAACATAACCAGAAATCTTCGTTCTTCCGCATACCAGTCAAACAGGTAAAATCACATGGACGGATTAGGTGATCCATGTACGGAAGGCCAGTATCCATTAACCGTTCCGAGTCTAAGAGAACACCCACGAGCTTTTCCTGCCTGCATCGTGTCCACACAGTGCCTACCAAGTTCAATTTCAGTTCAACACTATAGGTAATTGCGCATACGTGATGAGAATGGAGTTGTAAACTTTGCAAACTTGTTTTCACCAACCATGTGACAACATAAGGTGTGATATAGATTTCCAACATAGAAGAAATAACCAAACTTCGCGTGATTTTTAACCGGAAGTGTTTTGACCTGTGAAGCATTCTTAAATAAAACATCGCATATTCATTAACGCCTGTTGTTACTTACGTAAAACTCGTGCATAGTTTCACAAGGCCCAAGGTTGGAATGAGTTTACCCGTAACCCGTTTAGACAATTTTGATGAACTATCGTTAACACTAACCAAGAAGTGAAATCAATAATAAATAAACAAACAGAATCTAAACTTCCATTGGAAATGTCTGGCCTGGAAAACGACAATTAAGAGTGTGATTTAGAAATGCGATCAACTCTGGGTGGATCAGACAGATACGAGTTAGGTCATAGATACCATAGTAAGATTGCTCCTAACGGCTTTGAATATTGACACCCGCTAAGTGACAGTTGTCTTTAGGTTCTATTTCACTTAATTACGATATTTTTAAACACAAAATTTCAATACCACCCAACAATAGGTTTCAAGTTGAACATCACTCCCAGTTGATCGCAGCCTTTGTATTCAGACAGATTTTCCAGCCAGCCTCTCTCGAAAAAAGCACTAGTCTCACTGTTAAGTAGTGCATGTTCCTGCTACGACCGTGACTAGAACTCCGGTCACGATTTCATGAGACAACCGTGTTGACCACTGAGCCACTGACATCACATTAGGCACGACCGAATTACCATGTCTGAACACTCGACCACTTTCTCTTGAGTAGTGCTCTGGTTGCCGTATCAACTCGAAAGCAGACACAACAACTGTACTGTTAACTCTAATCGATAACTTCGCGATGAAGACTTCCGAGACAGGTTGAAATCTTTTCGAAAGAGGCTGGTTGGAAAGTCTATCTGAATGCGAAGGCTGCGATCAAATGTATGATGTTCAACTTGAAGTTAATCAAGTCCCCGACTATTCATCAGTAACTAACAGTTAACGGTTAATCTACTGTAGAAAGAAAGCTCCTACTATATGTGGCTTAGTGCTCTCATTATTTTAATTAGTGTAACCCACTTCCTGTAAGACGACAATACTTCAATCGGATATGAATCGGAATGATATTGAACCATTTTGAAAACTGTTCTACGTTCACGTTAGAGCCATCTTTATGATCGCATGGACCGGCCATTCGTGATGTTCGTGTAGGAGGGGCATAAAACGACATCACTGAGGTATGCTACGATGTTCGGTTAGCAAATCACAAAATAAGGCTTTCAAGTGTCAAATTTTCTGTTTTTGATTACTGATTTGTCATTGTAAGCTTGAGAAATTCCGGAGTGCGATCAAGTGACGAGAGAGATTACGATCACCATAGTTCAATAGCTAATAGGTACACCTCTTCAGTATTCCAAAACTCAGATACACAGATAAACATCGACCAGTAGCTTCGGGAAGACCATCATGTCTGTTGAAAAGAGCAATTTTACTACAAACTCACTGAGAAACCACAGAAGTGGTATTACTAACGTCAGTGAAGAAGGAGATGAGGGAAATCAAGCAGCCTACTATAAAATTATTAAAGGTTTTAAACAAAATCCAATTAGGTGCCTACAATGAACATGTCTGTCTACCTGTTCTAATTCATATCGCGCACAAAAATGTTAACTCATACCAAAAAGATATAACAAGAGAAAATCCAGTAAGCTATTGTGTTTTGGGTGTCTGAAAGGAACTATGCGGTTGGTTCGTTCAATTGTCGTTGCTATACGCAGTTTGTATAAAATTTGCTAGTTTTACGTTGGCGACTGATGACAGTAAATCGAAATGTTAACATCTCGCGATATACGTCTTCTCTCTGTTTTGACTAAATGTCTAATATGAGTGTTACACATGCCTTGTAGTTGGTCATCAGTGCATGATTAGAACATACGTCTATTGGTCTTGGTCCAATAACCTTATTTTGGAATAATCTCCTGCCATCTTTTGATTTACCCGGGCTGCGTTACCCTCTGACACTGATTGCTTACCGGTTGTTTACCTAAAACATGTGACCCTAAGATAATTTTTATTGCTTTTTTCTGTACAAACTGTGTAACAACTCGAATCGCTTACAACCACACCCACACATGAACGGTGGTTTTTATCAACCGGCAATCGGATAGTTGAGGTCAACTTTGTCAATAAATCTCTGACGATAAACTAGAAGTAATCACCGGATCGAAGTACATCTTGTACAACTGATATAAAAGTGGGCATGCAACAACTGGTTACGTAAACATAACCGATGAGGTCACATAATCATAACTTATGCCCATTGTGCAGTGACTAGGAGATAATCCTGACTGACATACTGTAGGGTGCGTAGAATACTTCCAGAAATACTGGTTCACAATGTACATGAAGCATTGAAGAGTTTCCTTGGCCGAAAATTGAATGCACGTGGGCGCGTGTTCGTTAATACGCAACAATGGAACCACATTTATCGCGGTTTGCTCGTACGCTCGACGGATGATGTAACGACCTCTCCAGCCGATTTTTTCTGATGGTAATTAGTCTAGTAAGAAACTAGTCATAACCTTTACGTGGTACACATTCGGTTTCCTGTCTGTTCGTAGTTTAAATTCTCGCCTATTTATAGTTACATTCTGCTTGTTGACAATGTGGTGCCTCTTCTTTTGTGACACACCTATTTTTCCGTTCTTGGTATTCTTAGTCTCACTCTATTCACATATCAGCCTGGAAATTCTAAGTAAATTCGGATGACAAACATTAACAGAAAAAAACCTCCGCATTGAAAATGTAAAATTCAAACAACAAAGCTGTCAGCAGGAAATGGCTGTTTTCTTATGGAAACAGAAAAGCACCCATGAGAATGAAAATAAACGGTCAACTGCAGCAATCGTAATGCTACTCCAAAAATAGCCCAATACACACTACCATGTCTTACTTGACACACAAAACAAGTTCGATGCCACGGAACATCCAGCGCAGTGATATAGGAGTCAGTGATGGGTTGATTGCAGCCACTGCAACGTGTGCCAAAGTGTTCCAAGTAACAAGAACTGAAACAAAAGAGAGAAACATCGCCTGCTAGATAAAACACAATGTGAGGAAGACGCAGTTGAATTAGCTGAATGAGTGAAATTGGTAGAGTGATTGTCAAGCTGGTGATTTCAATTGTGCCTGGGAAAAGGAAGTAGTTATGAGCCAACGTCATTCATACACTACGTACAGAAATGTCGCATTTATTTAGGCGGAAATAAGCATACTTTTGGAAGAGATTTAATTCCAAGGAGTCTGGATTTGGGCTGGAATCAAACCAGCAACAAAAACCGCACGTCCAAAAACGGCAAGCGCTCTACCAGTTGAAACAAGAAACCACGCCGAGAGCTCATGAATTTCACATTTGGTCTCAGAAACCCACTCAACCAACTATGCCATATAGAATCCGCTATATAAACCAGGGGAATGACTGCTCATCCGTTAAATTGTCGGGCTAACAAAGTGGCTCCGTAGCTCGGCTAGTAGTGCGCTTGCCATTTTTAAGCATGATGTCTCTTTCGTCGGCTCAGCCAGAGCCTAGATATTTCGCAGCTAAATCTCTTCCAGAAAAACGCTTTTGGAAATGAGAATGACCCATGTGGAAAAAACTAGCTGAAGATTATATACGTCCTTCGCTCGAACGTTGGACTGTGGAACCGTTTGCTAGTTCAAAAATGTTAAAGGAATCAGTGTGTCAAATATGTGTTCTGCTGTTACGGTCATTCATGCTACTGATCTTTAGGCATTTTTAAGGTGCAGAAAAAACTGTGCAAGAAATTAGCTGCACATATAGACTTACGAGCAATATATCTTGTTTTCATGTTCATGAACTGTCACGTTTCCATCAAAGCCTTGATGACAGCTGTAGCAAAAGAAGTGGTCCGGGTGCCAAGCTCGCGATAACGCCACAACACATTTCTTAATAAATAAATAAAGCGTAAAACCGTTGATGATGTATCGAAAAATAGCTTCCTGGAAACGAGTTAAACATGTTGTATGACTTCATAAAATAGATAATCAGTGCAGAGTAACACGTTGCATAAGCACAGAAAGCACTTAGATTACTGAACCGATATCTGCTTTTGCAAACATAAAAATCTGTCCAGTGTGTTAAATTCGATCTGGAAATAGCATCCACAAGGTGACCGTGGGAAGAAAATGAAAACAAAGAATGTGAATTAGGCTCATCAGAAAAGAGGAGCGAGGATCATTTTTTGGTTTCCCAAACAGCTGGTACGTAAACATCGCTTAAATACAATAAAACATGATGTAATTTAGTTTTGTGTTGTGGGCTATAACTTCGGCAAATACGTGAATTGACGCCCTCCGGAATTTAAGCCACAGTTCATGAAAACTGCATGTGAAGCACACGTCGAATTATTCATTCTGCTTCTGATTCCTCGACTATCACAAATTTCTTATCACGTTTAACTTGGGCGGTATATGAAGTGTTGGCTAAAGTTTATCCATGAGTATATACATTAAAATGTTATCTTCAGGTGTCCAGCAGACCAACTAGTTTCGAAATGGAATTTGTTAACCACCGTAAGAACAATGCGTAACTTGAAATGATTTCTGGTTCGGCAGGTGTTTCCACTTGTATATCCTCATTGTGCCTAGTTGGTCGCGTCTTATAGTTACCACACTGGTTTAAGTACCAATGATTTTGTACCGAACTTCAGAAGTGTTCATGTCGCGTTGCTTCGTCGATCAGGGGGAAGCGTCCAGTAGTTCGCAAAGCAGAAAGTCTAGAATTGATTTCCTCCCTTCGTTCTTAATTACTCCAACCCATAAATTTAACGTTCTAACTTAAATAAGGACTACCGTTGTTCTTCCGTTTGACGGATGTCCTAGATTGTATACATGAGTATCAGACGTGTAATACACGCAATTTCTAACAAGAACCACCGTCTCTTTTTGAGGAAGGACATAACAATGTCATGACAAGTCGCTCAATGCGACTACAACATAGTAGGAGGAGATAACCTTACCTCGTGAGAAGAATCAAAATAGATAGATGTCCAGCACTGGTATCTTGGTGAGTTTGAAGTAGTACGCAAATTCAAAAAGAAAATACATTACTGATTGATCCTCGTTAATAGCTGACTGCAAAGAACTAACCAACCACTATAACACGATGAAAAGTTGCCCGTCAAAATAAACAAAAATAAATTGTTCCGACTAAAAGACAGAAAACAGACTACAAACAAATCGGCACAAACACTATGCAGCAATTTCCGTCCTTGAGTTCAGACCAGCGAATGGATAACTTTTTACGCGCTACTCATCCCTGTGTTGTCACGATGGTTTAATCTCCTGTTCGTTCTGTATTCGTTGCATAGATGACGGTGACTTACATCAGTTGTTAAGACAGTATTGCGATAAGGCTTTTCAATTTTTTCCATTCGAGTCACCTCATCCTATCACAAAGAGGGATAAAATCCTGTTTTCGTGGTATTATAATGCAGGTGAGCCAACACAATTGTGAACGTTTCATTAATACTGACAAGAGGTACCTAATTAAAAGCAACGCTCACACCTCCAAGTGATCGCCTGATGGGTATTGGCTACGCGCAGATTTCACCATCTTAAACCTGTAAATAAATACCCTCACACAAATTCATTAGGAACCCAGTGGGACCGGTGCGTTGTTTGTATAATTCATGGAACAAATCTCTACTGATTAATGCTCGTTTCTTGCCTATTAAACTAAAGCTTACACTGAGTTCTTGTGTCAGATTAGGTCAGGTGTTAGCTTGCTAATGCGATTGGTAAAGGGTTTTACGTAAGTCAGTGATCCTCTCTGCAGTCAACGCGCAAACAATTTGGGTTCGGTTAAACAAGGCTATCACATTGCGATTTCCTCGAAAGAATCGTAACCATCCGAAGTTAATTCGTGTATGGTTATTATGAGTTTGTTTTTTCAAAAAAGTTGTCCAATGAAAACAAGTAGGGCTTACAAAAGTGTTTTTTCTTACAGGCATCACCGTTTTTGGAGTTCGGTAACCAAAACTCGCAAAAAAAGAAGGTATTATTTGGTGGATTTAATTCTATCGTGAATTTACTTATTTTGTGGCGTGTGGTCAAATATGGATTAGTTACAGTAATACTGATTAGTTACAGTAACCCTTCTCGCAGCAATCAATGTGGTGCCGACATAAATCACCCACACTCGTCGTGCATTTAGATAAACTTATAGGACTCGCCATGAGTACATTTGATGCAACTGAAGATACGGATAGCCGCTACCTAGGCAGTGCATTGATGAAACAGCCTCTCATGAGCAAAACGTATGGAATCAGACAGAACAGGAGTGCACATGGTAAGCTCATCAACGCAAAAATGTGAAAGACTTTAGACAACAATTGCCTAAAACGATTTAACGAAGTATAATTGGTTGACAAAGAAAAAAACAGTTCGACATAAGGACACATCCTCATCATCGTAGACAACGATACATCAGTGGATCACACTGATGCTTAATTGCCACACAGCCATGAGGAAGAAAAAAGGCAAACCCTGTGCGGAAAGATGAAAGAAGAGGACGGGAAGGCGCCTAACCACTAAAAAACAGCTACGTCTATATTCAAACATTGATCATTAAGAAGCCCACACCTTGCCAACAAGCAATCAAGCTGTAAGTGAAAGAGAGACTTCATCAGCAAGACAGCTTCCTTATAGTTTTCAATGCCTCGTGTCAGTGAATGCATTCATTTCACAAATAACTCGACGAAACAATGACAACATTTTCGCCACTGAGCTCGTTTAACCGCCAACTCACCAAGCGCCTCCAGCCACCAACTCTGTGAGTCGGGAGGAATCCAATCCGAGAGATAAACCCGATATACGGCGGTCAAACCCTTCCTGAACGATTTCATTTCTCTACGCCAGGTCATCATCTGTCCACCTCGCACCTTACGCCAGTCGGCCGCAGCGTCGGCAAACAGTGCTCGGTGTGGCAAACGATTAGCCAGCGTCCTTGAAACATCACCTAACGACCTATGTCTATGTGAATGTAAGGACTGAACATAAGAACTCGCGTGACAATCACTACTTCGTTACTTACTCGCTAGTACCACTCAACACCAGCGATCGAACGCAGACATCGGCGGTCAAATACTTGAAAACAGTTCACGTCCCCTACACTGAACGGCCAGGTTTCTCTGCCGTAAAGTAACACAGCCCTCACGGTTGTTTGATATATGCGACTCTTAAGCATCCGAGAGACACCTCTCTGCCGTCAGAGGTGCCGCAGATTAGCGAACTCAGTCCCAACCATAGAGATACGCGATTCTGTTTCATTCTCCACAACCCCACCGCCACCGCTGATGCAGTTTCCCAGGTACACAAATCGGTCAACAACCTTCATGACTTCATTATCTAACAATATATCTACGTAATTACAGCAATCTTGCAGAAACACTTTGCATTCTGAGGCTGAAAAGCGCATTCCGAAGCAATTAGCAGAAAGCAAAATAGCCTCTAGTGTTGGTTGTGCCGCTTTTAAACTGTCAAACAGCAACACCCGGTCGTCAGCATAATCAACATCAATCAGTCTACCAACAGGTCGGAGGTCCATGTCGGCATCATATGACTGCCAGAGACAATCTTCCACTATATCATCCATCACAAAATAATACAAAAATGGAAAGCCATGACGTACGCCACCCCCGATGCAGAAACTACCGGACAGTTCACCGTAACCTGAGCCGAAGTATGCGAATAAAGTGCCGACAGTATGTTCACATACTTGGTTGGTACAGCCCTGCGTTTAAGGACTCTCAAAGTGTAGACCAATGCGGCGAATCGAACGCACCTTTATAGTCGAAAAATACAACAAATGTTGCCCATCGTTGGTAAACATGACGCTGCTCCAAAATCCGAGGAAGAACAAAATGTGATCTATACATCCCCGCCCAGGGCAAAACCTTCCCTGTTCTTCCCTAATGTTTGCATCCCGAGCAGAAGTGAGTAGAGGAAATAAAGTGGATACCCAAACCCTAGTAATGACTGGGGTCAACCTAATCCCCCTATGGTTGTGCAAAGAGCACCGGGCTACTTTCTTGAATATGAGAACTACTATCGAGTGACTCCAGCACGGAGGAGTGGTCTCCGTCGTCCGCACAAGTTAAAACAACTGAGTCGAGACCACTACTAAAGCCTCTCCATCTTCTTTGAAAAGTGTCGGCACAAGATCATCTGGACCAGCAGCTTCATGAAGTTTGAGAGCCGAAGTGCAATTGTGGACCTCAGTTTCAGTGGGTGACTCCAAATCTACCTACCAGGATGCTGCATTACAAGCTAGTGGCGGCAACACAATAGAAGTAGAAGACCAGCTAAATTGACACTTAAAGTGTTACGTCCACCAAACTAACCTTCCGGACTTACTATAGATGAGTATGCCATCTGCCTTGTTGAAAGCTTACTTCACTGACAGACGGTCGACTGCGACCAGTGGCACGGATAAGCTTAGAAAATTTGTCGATGTTCCCTGAAGCAAAAGCGGTATCCACTTCCCTAACATTCTCCACTAACCAAGCCTCACGATCTGCCTTTGAGCTACGTTTCAGTTTCCTACGGATATCTTTTCTATACTTGTTATATGAACTGTCAGGAGGAATGTTCAGTCTAGCTTCCAACAACTCCAGGGTTATTTTTGAAATCCAACATTTGTTTAGCCCATCTACCCCTACGCCGCATGCTATAGTACCTGCTTCCTGAACGGTCTGTGAAATTTCGGACCAGGAGCTATCAGTAACTCCGGGGTAAGAACTGCTAAGTCTGCTTTCTAGGATGATTGGGTACTTATGCCTTACTGACAGCATAGCCAATGTCTCAACAAACAGCCGTTGCTGTCGGTGGCGTCGTTGCCCAGCAAAAGTAAAAGCTAAACGACAACGTACCAACGCATAGGTCGAATCCATGTATGAATTCCAATATAAACGACAGCCATGAATCGAACCCCATCGCCTATAACTAACATCTATGTGGACTGTTTGAGACCAGACATAATTCGGAGAAGATGGGCATCAAACATAATAATGAAATACACGGTGTCTAGAAGTAGTGCTGGCTGAAAAGAAACCTATGCTCAGCATACAGCTACAACAAACGCCCGCCATTATCCGAACGCTGTGATGCTATCCCAAACCTGCTACACAAACAAGGCTCGGCCACACCAAGGCGGCTGATCTGGACGTTTATATCTCCCACCCTGAACGACTATATCGGAACCATGTATAGACCGAAGGAGAGCGGCCAGATCTTGGCGCCGGCGTCACAACAGTCAGTTGGAGCGTAAACAGACACAATGAATAAATTTTTGAAAGTCTTGCATCTAGAGCTCGCCTTAATAGAACTGACCAAGCGGACGGCGCAACTATCAACTGGGATCCAATCTACCGGTGTAGCTGCGACCGTCGTACTGAGGATAATATCCACTCCAACTTGACCGGCAGCGACAGGCGTGGAATCATGCGAAGTGTATAACCAGTATCAGGCAGACAGTGCGGGTGCGATTAAATTTCATACTTTGACTACTATCCTGGATTCTAGTCTCTGAAACACAACAGATACCGGTATGCAACGAGTCAAACGTTCCTGCGAGACTGGCCTGATGACATATACGTTCTAGAGTGCAAACGTTGAAGGCATCTAATGTAATTCGCATTCTAGGTCTGAACAAGGGACGAGGGAGGCCTGAGGCTGAGTAGCAAGAGATGGGACTTACCGGAACAGTGTTATTGTGATTAACAATAAGTATTATGGGACCTGCAGAGTAATCACCAGAAATGGGGGTCAGAAGCGGCCTGAGAGCTACATTTGATAGAATAGTGGGGGAGAGGTTAGCAGTAGCATGTTTCGCCCATCCACCTTGCTATATGCAACAGACAGGGCGACCCGGTTTATACTGCGAGACGGCCGATGTAGTATGGAATTACTTGTGTTGTGATTATTGATGGTTGTGTGTAAGCTGAGATACTGCCACGACGCCAAGACCTAGACAGGAGAACGATTAGGGTTCTCCACTAAAGCCATTGACTCAAAAACCTATAGCGCAAGGCAGCGAATGAGTGGCATTGTATCAGAACTGGTACTTTTCCCGAAAGAAAGGTGCCAATTTTCTTTCAACCCCCAACCTGGAGGATGAGGAGACTGTGGTTTGTCAGACCTCTACCTATTGGCCTGCCTGGTATGAGTGACTCTTTCGGTGTGGTGAACACACCGTCCATTATAGCCCAATAGGTCATCGAGATGCGCAAGCCGTCACACCACGTCAAGGTCCCGTCTCGTTGGTAGTGACCCACAATCCTTTAGCAACGTTAACTTAAGATTAATGAGCACCTTGTGAAGCATTCTGACCGTCAATACCATGGCTGACATTAATTGCTCAATTTGACTGCAGTTTTCTTCGGCCGGAATTAAAGATTGGGGTGCATTCACAAATGGTTTCTAGGATCTATCGGAAGATACACGGGAAGCCACTGCACCAATTCCATGATTTAATGTAACGGCTGCGACGACATTATCCACGGCGGAGTCGTGGCGTCAGCAGTATTTCCGACTTGAGGATTGTACTAAGTTCTTCCAAGGATCAGCTGAGGTAATATGGGCACGACTATGTTTGATTGTTTATCAAGAGTTTGCTTAGGGGTGGTCGGATGCCATGCGTTACATATAAGAACACATTATGTAGCGAAAAGTTGTCCAATAAAGCATAATCTTCATTATCTAACGCGCTGGTTGCCATGTTTAGAGCGTGCTCGTGTTTATGAATCAGAATTCCGGTCCACAACATCCCTCGGTTTCCGCTCACACGTCATGTGCACTTCTGTCCGGTTTGTGTGTGTGACCGACGCCTTCTGTTGGGGGGTTTTCCGCCTGCCATTCCTCGTCCACTGGTCCGATTTCGTTGGGCAATGGCTCGTCCGGTAACTGGTGTTGTCCGCAACCTATCCACCATGGACTTTGACCATACTCTATGACCATGTTGAGATACTGCTTCGAGTGTTGGGATAATCGCGCCTCCGATCTGGTCATCCATCCCATTTTGCCTGTCATGTCTCCCCGTTGGTCCGATCTAGTCGAGCGATGACTCATCCGGTCGCCCATGCTGTCCCCGACTACTCGCTCTTCCGGTTTGATAATCCACGACACTTGTAGTGATTGGCATGACCCATGCATGGATGAAGCAGGGAAGCGTCGATCTGAGGCAGCATGATGTTGGTAGCATTTAAGTTATTCGGATCAGAGAAACGGTAATTCCTATCGCTTATGAACGCCAGCTATCTGATGAGGGTATAAACATGTACAGTTGCATTGGAGAATGCGAAATACATGAACCTTGTTGCGATAGAAGGGCTTGTCCAGGTTAGTCATCCGTTAGCCAGGATCTGGCTTTATCACAATGGTATCGTGATCATGATCTACAGCAAGATTGCTGGGTAGGCCTTCATGTCAAACCTAAAGCCGGCTGAACTGGAACAATCCGCAAGGATTGTTACCCACATTTAAGCATTCCTGCGGTATGATCCACCCTTCCAAAGAAGAACCATCCGCCAGATTGACGTAGATTGTGCAGCCGGGAATATTACGTTTCACAGAGTTGACCTAAACCCGGCGATCATCCACAAAACCCCTAATGCCGCCGGCAATACGGTTACTAACACTTTATGCGACTCTATCAATCCACAGAGCACGTATGCGTGGTGACATTCAACAGTCCCTTGGAATTCTTGACAAATTCTAACCGTACGTAGACGTCCGCAAGATCCATTTTGACAATACAGCAAATAGATCATCTGGAAAAGTAACGGGTGGGTGCTCAGCGCGTTGTTCAGACACGCTTGGCTTCTAAGTCACCATAATCGGCGCGATATACGTCAAACAGTTGACCCAAATTGATGTAGGTGACCAGATTCGTTGCCACAAACACATACAGTGCGGCATACGGAACTGGGTACATTGGTTGAAACGTGGAGCTCGAACTTGGGAGCAAGGATAGACTGGCTTTTGTTTGCATTGTATCCTGGACTATCTTGGAACATGGTGGAACGCTTCTGAAGAAAAAGATCGATATGTTTTGTGTCAGCTTATCAGTAGATCGACGGTTGATCACCAACAGCATCAATGTGGTTGCATAAAATGATCGACGGTGCCGTTAGAATTCAGAGCTGTCGTATTCAATTTAAACCAGGCAGATTTATCTCTAAGCAATCTGTGAAGTAACACGGTTTTTGAACTGTACACCAAGTAACCTCACTTTTAAAATGTAAGATAGCCGGATATGCTGCGTTCGGGGTGACTGACTGGACGCATTACTGTCATGTCAACTGTTCTCCAACCGTGCTTCAGAAAAACAGTAATGTTGAAAGCGACTTCCATCCAAGGCCGCGTCCGGAAATCCCTGTTGGACATTGTGACATAAGTCCCTCGCTCAAAAAAATTGACTCTGAATGGGCCGGAAACTAAATTCTAGGTTGCAGCATGCTTCCGGAATGGTAGACATTTGAACTACGGCTGATAACTTATCTCTCATGGACTGATTGATGAACAATGGTTTTGATTGTGCCGTTGTTTGTTAAATCTTTGGCATATATGCTCCATAAGTGAGTGGAGTCGTATGAAATGCCAGCCGAGGTATTACCGACTGGACATGGAATAGCGATCGTTGGGTTCTGCTTGATTCTATGGAACGTGATGTTCATGGCTACACAATGTCTATTCAGTATGCGGAAGGTACTTCCACGGAGTACTTGATCACGACGGGGACATGCTGAAACCTTTGACAGGCAGCGGTGATTGTATGCAGATCTATCTCAAGATACAGTTTCACCTTACCGGGAACATGGTTCCGCATATCTAAACCACTGGAAGAATACAAATCAAAAAGAAGATTAACAGTCCGTCATCGAGTGTAGCTTGAATCCAATGCATTCTCGACCGACATTTTCAGTAAACGTACCGAAAAGTTATCAACTTTACCTCGAATCAATTTACAACATTGGCACCAAATTCTGGACAGTGCTTATCGTTTAGTATATTCAACAGTTACATACTGTCTGAAAGTGGTGAGTATTCCTTTTGTTCGTATCGTCAGTGGGTCTGAATCAACGGAACAGTCTACTATGTATAAACGAACGCCCATGCCACCCATCCCAGACTGTATCCGAACGTGTACAAATTATGATGACATCACACCCTGAAATAAGATCGATAACGTGGTCCATGAAGAGGTTCCCCTAGAAGTCTGAAAGTTGATCAACGACGTTTCAGTAGGACTCCATCTACTGACCTAAATTTGTCGACTTTTTGGAGGTATGTGAGTAAAATGACATCAAGAGAGCTAACAAACGAGGACTCATAAAACAGATTTAGTCACCAAGTGTCTAAAATCTAGTCTATCCAGTCAAATTAAACAAGGACCCCATCGAATACGCCTGCAAGGGCTGGTTAAGAATTATGATGTGTCTAGTTGTAGGTCACAAACATAATCAAAAATGCTGTCCATCCTGAGCTTAAGTCCCTTGAAGGTAATTGCTAACTATGTCGACTTTTACACAGTTATGACCAACGGTTTTGCACGTAGTACCACCCGCACAAATCAATGGTATGCAAGACAACTTCTGTTCAACCGACTGGGGCCAAGCTATGATTTATTCGGATGTATTAGCTAGCCAGCATGTGCATGTGTGCATGCGGTTTAGAACATCCGCATCATCTGGCACATTTTAGTCACAAGTTTTGCACATGGAAACAACTCAGAATGTTTCACTATGACTGCCCGATGAACATTTTTTGTTAGCAAAAATTGGTAATTCGAAACCATGACAAGGTATCACAAGCTAGAAGTCGAGAATAACTGAATGTTTTAGACTTGAGAGGAGTGTTATCCGACACAGAGAAAACATACCCGTGCATATGAATACAATCCCACTTGATCAATTCGGTTAAGCGTGCTCTCGTGTACAAAGCCTGCTACGGTTATTTGATGGCCTGCTGTCAAATGTTCGTTTTCGAAATTAACATTGATGATCAAGTTTACAAGAAAAATAAATAGAAACCCGAAGTGTGGTCTAAGAAACAGAAGAATCCCATGGGAAATGGGTGAGCAGATTTACCGTTTATCGGCAGACAGTAAGTCTCTTGGGGAAAATTAACAATGAGGTTTCGGGTTCGTCTGTAGCTTATACAGGATTGTAAGAAAAGACAAAATTTGTTGCATTGCAGTCGCTTTTAAAAACAGAAAAAAAAACATATTTTGCCTAAAAAGTAGGGCCGATTCCAAAAAATAACATGTCTATCTAGTTAGAAGGCAAAATGCGTGTGTTCATATTGAATTAAGATTACTGCATCTAACATCGGCAGTTGTTAGTTCCAAACTTCCATTGAAAATCAATGCACACTATCCGCTCCAACTTCAAACCTGATGATCAAACACAAAAATCGCCGGATAAACAGACCATATACTAGCAAGTTCACAAAGTTTGAACTAACTAGCAACGACTTGATGGCAAATAGCAACTTACAAAATCTATGTTCGGCCTATCGTATATTTTGAGTATCCCGTTGAGCACTATTGTTTGAGTTTGATTAATTTCAAACACATTAAAAAAAGTTTCTATTTACTGTATTATATAACAGTCAACGGTATAATCTAACGTGACATCTATGCTGAAGTATATCACAGGACTGTATTGCAACAGAGACAACGTGAATGTATGTCCTTGATAAGCCAAGCAAATAACAGTCAGCTGTATCTGTTTCAGCATCAGGCAGTTAAACAGCGCATGAAATTAGATAAGTTTAATAATGATACACTACTGAAAGGGTCCGTGTTGGTCATAACTGATTTGTACATACTTTCATATCTTTCTGCTACAAACGTAAGTAGTAACTAATGGACAGGGTTGGGAAGTTGACAGGTTATAAGCTAAAAATCTGTCTACAGCTTGCACACTCCGCTATGACCATCACTTCTATCAGCATTTCTCTTTTTAGCCGCGTGTTGAGAACAGTCGATTTTTGCAACAAACAAACGAATATTTACACAAAGTACTTAACCTCAAAAGCCGTTAGGAAAAATTAATTGTGATGCAAAACTTGACATTAATGTACACTCAATCCACAGCGGGAAAACACGTGAAACGTAAGTCACTAGCTCAACACTGGATTATGAATGCCGCGTTTAAAACTGTGCCTACTCTTTTCTACCAACTATTCACAATGCATGTCCTTATGGGTCGTGGCAGTTATCTACTTTTACCTGTAGTGTATATACAAGCGAGGAGCAGAACTGAAAGTAATTAAGAATACTTCGTCCAAGATGTAATAGATTGTGTCGAAAAAATGACACTGAGCTCAAATCAAACAGGATAGATAATGATCTGGGATTGGCTTTAAATGTTTCTGAAGAGTCGAATAAAATTTGCTTCCTTCATTTCTGTCAGTGCAGCTATGGAAGAATTCAATCAAGCGGATTACATGTCACAAACGGTAATGTTGAAGAGTCTGGGTTAGTGATGTCATTTATTTGTCGCGGCGTTTCGGTACTATAGTGAAAGTTTAGTAACTCTGAATATTCTGAAACCATAGGTACTAATCGAAGCAAGCGAGGTCATTAAATGGCTTGAAGACAATTACATTCTTGATAGAGTATGAGGATTGTTGATAAACGATACGTTGTTCACACACCACCAAAGTTTTTTCGGACAATGTAGTTAGTAAATGATTCTCTACTGCGGATATAAAACGTGGTTGAAGTTTGACACAGAAAATAGGAGAATATAGTGAGAAGAATTGTAATTATAAGTGGAAAATTGCAAAAAGAACAGCAATAAGTAGAGAGTCGAGCTGAATGTTTACTTGTGGTAAGCCCTGCCATAAACGGACTAAAACGATTAATAATGGGGGAAAAAATTAGGTCGTCGGCAGTGATCATAAAAATCAATCAATAACGTGACATTATACATAGTATCAGAAAAACATAAACCTGATTTAATTCTATGTTCTAATTCCCCCGTGTCGTGATTATCACCTGTCAGATATTCTGAATTACTGCTGTTGAGATTCTGTACTGGAAAGATTTTGACTAGTAAAATGTTAACTGTAGAGTTTATGAACTGTCTGGATTTTAAGTAGTCAGCATTGAGACTGCTGAGATTGGGAATGATATTCGTGAGGAATATATATCTGTAAATATGCTTCCAATAGTATTGTGTCATCAGTTCTTCGACAGTGAATGAAAAGATTGAGACATAATGCCAAACGAAATCAAACATTATAAACTGACCACAATAAACCGTTGATTAGATGCTTTCAGGAGCATTGAAACGTTTGTAGCATTATTTTGAAAAGAAGAACATTGACTGACAGAATAGAAATCATAAACACTAGTGAAAACAAAAATAGAACAGAAATGAGAAAACTAAGCGTAGTTACGGCACGCGGAGCTGACTCATGCTCTATGAATTTGTCAACCGCCAAATTTTCATTGAATGATTCACGTGATAATTGATCTGACAAATGCATTAATAATTCATGTGATTCAGTTCAAGGATTATGTAAATGTTTTAGTCAAACAATACTACAACAGTGTTTTCGCCATCAATGACAGTTTCATATAAATAGTCTGTGCCGGGGAATTACTACCATACAACAATCGAGAGAAAAATGTGTATGGAAACATTAAATAAATGCAACGTCTAGTATAGAATATAGAAGAGGAAGAAGGACTTGATATACAAAATCCTCAAAAGATTGCGTTTAATTACTCACTATGAAGTAAAGCTACTCTGGCTATCAAAACAGTGTATTCCGAAAACGAGAAGCATTAATTACGAAAGAGGTATAAAGATGGCCACCAATGTGAACAAATATGAAGTTTCAGCACCAAACCCAGTAACCTGATCTTGGTGTTCATCGTCAACGTACCACAAGAAGGTAGTATATAATCTATTGCTTGTGTAAGGAAACGTTGTTCCGCAAGAAAGTATCCCCTCGTAGACATTGCGAACATCGTTCTTTACCGAGAACCGTCAGGTGTACGTTAAACATAACAGACCAACTTTATGCTATAAGATGCTCAATCGAAAGCATATAATGATTTCCAGAACCATTTCACATATAAATAAAGTCACTAAAATCAGTAAAAAACAACCCAATTATCTGTCATCTCCCCTGTCTAAGAAAAGGCTAATGTGCAACTCTGTACGTACGCGAATTCTGTTCAAAGATTGCGTTCGTTGTGTGTGAACATGGGTCATTAAGTAGTTTGTTTGTGTTCGATAGCCGACTGCCTTTTGACAGATTTGTTTCTTCGGAGTTTTCAATCAATCGCAGATTCGACAACCTTTTCAGCTAGGATAGAGCCTAATAGATTGAGATTGTCCGTAGGTATGTTTATAGGCCTAATCAACTAGTAGATAGTAAAACCATCACGAACACCTAGGTGTAATGAAGCATATTGGAAACACATAGGCTCACATTTGTACGTGCTATAGAAGTGTGTTGAAGACTTTTATGGAAAATACTACTGGCTGATTGACGAAGGTTAAAGAATACTGATAGCTGACGTCTGCTTCAAATCATACGGTCTTATAACGCCCTATACGTATTATTTTGTGCTTACTCATTTGGAGGTCCCAGATTAATGAATATGGACTACCGTAAAAGTTCTTCCTTCAAATCTATGGTGTCTTTACAACGTGCACAACACAAGTTAGATAACTTTTTATGACAATTTTTGGAACAAATACACAGAAACATCAGTTCTGAAGTTTTCCTAAACATATCTAAATTGAATAAGTAGAATCAAAACCACAGCAAATATGTCGACACTCAATCAACTGTAAACAACTAAATTGTGTCCGACCAATTTCAAACTAAGCTACATGACCAAACCCAACATTTGAGCCATCGGTAATAACGCTCAAATAGCAATGCCATGCTGTTCAGCTTGCTGGGTCGCGTATAGAAAACCCAACTATCCGAGTCAACGGTTAACGGACCATGACCTCAACAAGGACGATAATCGGTCACAAATCTATCAATGGTATAAGTTCATCAGCACTCGCTCATATACCACTATAGAAATAAAAGATAGTGTCACTCGCAAGGCACAAAACGGCCGTGTTCGATTACTGATCACTGCGAATGATGCTGTCTACGTTTTGTCAGTTTGATAATCTTCGATTTGCCATAGGTCACCCCGGACGGCAGTACATACTATGTGCAAGCGCGATGAAAACGGCGCCAAATGAAGTCAAGCGGAGGTTGACCACTGCAAGAAAGACTTCATATGATATGCGGCTGAATTATTACATCTGAACGGTGAATCCATATGCTCTTGAACACTGACCAGGTTGACCGAACATCTCAAACGAAGATACGCTAATCGATAACTTTGGGCTTAAGACTCCTGAGTCAGGATGAAAGCTAGTACTTCAGTAAAATCTGTCAGGTAATATTTTGAGTTAGTCATATCAACTAGAATCATTCTTCCCACATGGAGAATGCTGAAGAAGTTCAGTGGAACTACTTGTCTTTGGCGTAACGAGTGCATTGACAGTAAGAAGCTCGACTAGAAACTCGGATGCTTACCATCAATGCAAACCTTTTACTCGAAGATCGATCTTGTTAACTTAACTGATTTCCCGAGGAATACACCAACCGTTAGATGAACGTAAAAGTATGAATCACATTTCTTATAAGAAATTTCCAGCACTCCAGGCGGCTTGGATGCGTTTTACTAAAGCTGACCCACCATCTATCATATCGCGCCTTGCTTGTGATTTTTAGATGTAGCCGGAAAAAATGGTAAGCCGATCAACTCATGAATTTGCCTAGGGGTAAGAAAAACTCAGTAGTATATTTGGCGTTTATTGGTTTCCTGTCAGCTTCACGACTAGGGTTCAAAAGATACACAGCATGGTTAGTCAGAAAAACTGGAAAATGTGATTGCGAGCGCAAGGAGAACATCGCCGCGCGTGAGACTGACACAAGTATATCCGTTGACGAGCAAATAAAACGTAAGCAATCATCAGCTGCATGTAGCTACCCAAGGTTGTAGCCGGTATGAACAGTTGACGGGCAAAACGTAACAATATTTCCCCAACGGTTCATCGATCGCGTGGGTTGACTAAGGTTACGAAATACGACTGAAAAAAAGACTGGACTTAACGCGTAATTCGTTCGGTTTTAGCATAGTTTGACGAATAGTTCACTAGATAACTGGATTAATGTGCCAGAAAACTGCTTCAACGTTCGATTGATGCAGTCAGTTGACTGGTCGATCTACGGAATTTGCGAGGATATGACTGCACAGGAGGATAGGAAGCGCACGTGTAAACTTGGAACGAAAAACGATTTTCTATAAATGGCACGGGCCTAATTTTGGCACCCAAAAAGACAAACACATTGGAACCCAAGACCAAGTAATTAACTGTAAATTGTCCAAGAATGAGTGAGATGCAGATTGACAACAGAAGTAATATAACGTTGTACACTATTCCTGGGAATTACTGAGCACGTGTTTGATATAAACTGAATATTTCTCATATGTGAGCGTACTGCAAATTACAATGGAACACTATACAGCACTGATCTCGAGTTTTACACTTGTTAGAGCCGGTTAGCAATTCACGTGCTTGCTACGATTAGGGTTAGAACCCCGGACCACGTTCTTATGAGGCTATCGCGTTGACCACTGTGTAGTTAGTAGAATGCAAGGCTGAATTACCACATCGAAAAGATCTGCTTATGAGTTGAAAGATCTGTTCCAAATGAATCATGGTAACTACCTTGGCGGCTAGCACGTCCAGTCGAAATCACAGAACGCACGAGACCGTATCACCACTGATATGCGTAAAAATAGACTAGACAAAATTTGCGACGCCAGTAGTAGCAAAATATGTTCTCGGAACCATCCTATACGTTATTACGTGAATGAAATCTATGCTCCATAGTAACTCATAATAAAATCCGAACGGATTTTTAAAAAAGTACGACAATATGATAACAGGATGAAATGGAAAAATCAAGTCACGTCTTAAGAGAAACCATAAGTACATCAAAGAATCAAATGTAAAACGCATTTAGCACAAAAAACAGTAAGAAGACATCGAGTTTACCAAATTCTCAGGTGAAAAACGATAAACGACGTGTTCGTGTCATGACTGGTGAATGCAGTTTCTGTAGACGTCATCAGAAAGATAAGCAATTCGTGGGTACTTGATTTGATAACCACGTTCCGAAATTCATTGTAAGTTTGAATAGATACTCCCATTACACCAACTGTCACGTGAAACAGAGGTTAACCCATTCTGATCACTAAACAAGGGTGGAACAAGAACTTCACAAGGCATCACGAAACAATCGTCACAACACTGCAAAGTCTTCCTCCGCTACGAGGTTTCTGCAAACAGTAATGAGAGCTGGACTATTCCAACATGTTCAGGACCATACACGGTGGCGAGTGGGTCAAATACTGTCTTTGAATAAAACATTTAGAAAAAGAACACTGATAGATGCTAGTATTTTAAATGTTTTGTTCAAATTATTGAAGCGCCATAACTGTTTTAAATACCGTCTTGTCTCAGTTTGCATAATCACCGCCTAGGTTGACATGATAGATAATCTAAATAACACAGCTCCACTTGGTTGCTAGTTACACGAAACTAGACAACATAATCCACAAACACACAGACCTAAAGCTCTAACACGAGCGCAAGAATAAGGACACAGCTTAACGAGGTTGAATAAACTGGCTCGATCTCCACACACAAACGAGATGATCACTGAAAGCTCATCGATGAGAAAATCTCAAATGCAGTTAGCAACCATGTTCTACTAAAGTATCTGTAACCAGGCAGAAACCCGAGACACTCAAGAAATATGACCAAACGTCTAATTACACTGAACAATCAGAACAAGCTGAATGTGTGTTTCTTCAATGCATTATGTGGCGCAATCCTACCACGGATACTATCACATAGGACCGATTTTTCTACCAATGCGGTTCTGCTCAAAACCTGAGGGCGAATCCTAAGCCTCTCCAAAACAAGATCACAACACACACACACAAAGAGTAAGTTTGGCAGTTCGCAACTGCCATACCACTGAACAAATTTATAAATACAGATCCAGAGAAGATCAACATTCCCTCTTGATACGGAAATCCAATAGTTGTGGTCTTGATGAGAGCCTACTCACCTGGTTAACGAACTATCTAACTGAACATGGGTTCAACGTCAAGATGAATAATGGACAGCAGCCAGTGGAATTCCTTGCCAACAGCGGCGTTCCACAAGGAGCAATTTTAGGATCCCTGTTATTCATTCCTTTCGTTCTTCAACTACCCAGCATAGCTAAATGACTGGTGTTGTTCTAAGCCAATCACACAAACCTCTGACGAGTTTCAGAGTACCCGGAAAATGTGAAAACCTTTCAAAACGATTCGAACTGTTTAAACCAGTCTACACCATAGAAAATAACTTTCCGTTCAATGTCAACAAGTGTAAAGTCATGCATATTCGCTATCAAAATTGTACTGACTATTGCCTTGACGACACAAATCTGCTCGTGCAGCATCCGAACAAGACTTAGGGACCATAGTGACATACAGTTTAAGTTTGTCTACAAACTGTGCAGCCATGGTTAAAATGACACAAATTATCTTCAACCTGTTAGGAAGAATTTGCGAAACATTCCACCCAGAGACGTTTCCCATTAGGTTCGCCTCCACATTACGTCCACACATGGAAACGAACATACAAGCCTGTCGTCCCTATCTTACAGAAGACCTGGCACTTGGTGAAAGTGTTCAAGGACGGGCTACTAGAAGAATTATGGGGTTCAGGGAAATCACCCCACCCGGAGAAACCAGTAGAATCAGATCAACTCTCAAAAGATTACAGACATCTCAAGGGAAAACTTAATTCTTACCCATAAAATACTCCATATCTCGGGTCATTCACTAGCACATATCCTCCCACTAAACAAGAATGAATCTCCAACAGGTCAATCACCGAAACTGAGTAATGAAACAGGCAGGTTACTTTACAGACAGAACTAACTCACAGTTGGGATCTGTTCACAGTGGAACGCATTGTCCAGTTCTGTGTTCATGGCTGATTCGGTCAACGATTGTAACATACTACGCGATCGGCACATATGTGAGAGACAACCTACATTACAAGTTTCCTAGGCGTCATCCTAGTTCAGTCTCACAGATCAGTAACTACGCATGTCTAACTGAATGTTGTTTCAACGTGTTTCAGTGTTCGTTGTTGAAATGATGGCAACCAGTAGGTTCAATATATCCATCTCAGTTTCGTTCGCTTTTTCTTCATACCTATAAATCTTCCAGCACTATATTTCATCGAACAAGACAGATGTAGGAAAGCAAAAATGAAGATCATTTTCCGTCCTGTAACAACCTGTGAATGAGGTAGGCGACGTGTGATGTATAGGTACGTAACGCCTGATGAATTAACCGCAGCGACTGGTCAACCTAATTTGGAGGTACTACACATACGATACACTGCACTGCCTCCATAAACATATTCGCTGTTTGCCCTGTATCTCAAATTTACTGCCTTGAATTGATCGATTATCCGGCGCAAGGCTGAATGGGTAGGCTGGGTCAAGTAGACTACAAAAAAAAGCTCGCTAAATAGAAATAATCTGACTTCAAACAACACAAATTAAAAACGAGTTAGGGTTCTGAAGAAACGAGCCACAACTAGGGATAAATGATCCTAATACCTTCGGGAAATGAAAAGGCTAGCAAATAACTTACGAAAATCCGGTCTGATGATCATCTCGACAATATACTGTGACCAAATTAATGTCAGCTGACTACCGCGGTGATTATCTGGCCTATACGAGTGAGCCAGAGGGAGGAATTACAGAGACTGAGCCGTACCGGTCACCGTGACATTTGGCCTATAACTATGCATTGAGAATTCACAGTGGTTCCTCGTGTCGAGAGAGAAACGGACATCGTGACCACCACAACAGCAAAATAAACAAATGCTTCAAATAAACAAGACTTTTACCAAATGTTCACTTTTATTAGAATGCGTGCATAAAGAAAGAGTCGAAAACTTTCAGGTTGCTCTACACCAAAAGTTCCGTATACCTAATGTAGTGTATACCGATAAAACTGAGTTAACCAACAGCACATCTGCATGGAAATATGCCTATGGGACACTTTTATCATGAAGTCTCGGCTGATAAAACGAAAAACAGTAACAAAACAAAACAGCACGCTGAGAAGAAATATGAAATCGATACTGTTCCCAGACTTTCGTTAGGAATATAAATGACCTCATTAAAATGAGATGGAATACATTGCCAACAAATAATGAAGCGCAATAAGTAACAGAACCAATCGATAGCACGTGAACAGTAGGACGAACAATAATGTGTTATGTTAGAAATGAAAACTATATCGCGAACTGGTATCGTTATAAAACTGCTACCTGAAACAGGAGAATGAAGCGCAACATGTAACATGTTACTGAGTCGTACCTGGACTGTACCATGACTTAGGCAATCGATCACCGCAAAAATAAAGTGAAACATACAAAGAAATATTTTTACATCAACAGTAGAAAGTTGGAGCACGGGGGAAAATGTTAAATAGGAATATTGTAGATATAAGCATGTCAATGGTTTCAGCACACTGCAAGCAGAGAGCGTTTATAATGTGCGACTTAGGCGATCCGAAGGTTCTCAACTGGATAGATTACACACACCGACGATACTCAACAGGACAGTCAGGTTATTTGCACTACGTTACGGTTTCGTTGCTTGACCATCACTCGATATGAATGCGTGTCTACCATGTCTATCAAGGTTCTCAATCACATGATCGCCGACCCTGTGAGATCCATAAGAGAGGAAGCTAGACGGCAATACAGCTTCAGAACAGCTGCTTTATCGTAGACATCGATCAACAGACAAGCAACCGAGTGAATAGCCCATTGTGTATTCCAAGAAATCGTGGGCTCAACTACCAGTCCTGTAAATCGGAGCCGATATAAGAAGCACTAAAAACCTTATAAAAACGTCTTCGCAATAGCCAAATGGATGTGAACGTAGAGGTTTGCTAGTGAGATAGCTTTACGAACGCACACCATGGAGTATAACGCATTGCGCAAAAAAGACGAAATATCGGATCCCAGACAATCCAACGTAGATAAAGTTTCCGACTGTGGTCGTAGTCAATAAACCAATAAGCCTGGAATCTATAACGCTGTGAAACATGGAACAATTAGAGCGTAAACAAGTTTATTCAAACAGCTTTTAGATAAACGCACGGCAAAGCAAATCGTTCTTGTATGTAGACCCAAAATTCGTTCACCTTGTCAGCACACCAAGTTCACCGAAATTTTGAGCGGGGCGACATAGTTCACAGCCATTCACAGAAAGTAAACAGCCATTTGCCGTTCGATTCAAGAAATCACAACAAACCACTCCAGTAAATAAAAACACATTGCTCAGCGCGTCCGAAAATGCGGTAAACGTGTTCAACACCGTCTGGTATAATGCGACTTAACCATCAAGGGTAAAATCCAACAGCGGTCGAAGTCAAACACAAGGGAAACTAATTTATTAAACAAGTTTGGCAAGCAAAGTTGAAATGTAGAAATGTTTCGTAAATTACTTTCTCAAAAAACTAGTAGGAAATGAAAAAGCACACCAACAATTTCATTGTACGAGTTGTCATACGCCGAACCCGGATCACGTTCAGATTCAGAGGCATATGGAAGCTAAGACGAATGCGCTAGCCAGCCAAACTTTTCAGTCAAGACCATTTCTGGCACTACACAAATGCAGGCTGGAACATAAGTAAGGTCAAACTTCCAAAAAGACTAACTCAAACAAACAGCTCGTTATTGATTCAAGTGCATGAAAACGGGCCTTACACGAAATTTGTCGGGAATGAGCCAAATCAGAAAAATTCATAGGATCATAGAAAAAGTGCAGCTTTGACTGTTGAACGCTTGTAAAACGGTGAAATGGAAGCTCTCAGTTTTTGATTCACTATACAGAAGTGAGAAAAATGTTTTCTTTGCCGCAAAATTCAACAAGTTGATAGTGATAAATGCTGGTGTTAAATGTGTAGTATGCTCAGCGCTCAACTATGACAATTCAGACACTTTTTTTAAGAACCAAATGGGAGGAATGTCAAATGCATGTGACGCATGCAACACATGGTACCAAGATGCCGTGAGTCATTAGAAAACCTGTGACTCATGTGCTTACGCTTGGTGTTTCACTACTGGATGTATGCATTGCGGATGAACACATTACAGTCAGTTGCTTATAAATCCAGTAATCAGGTGGAACGCTTCTATACATCGTCGATTGGAATTGACCTATCAGCGACAAGCACAGATCCGGCCAGAAGTGGTTCTGTACTAATGATACGGATTCATGGAGTTAAGAATTCAGGCATCGTATCATGGAGCAGTCAATGAGACCCAATAGGTCGTCACACCGTAATTATCAGGTCTTTTGTACTGAATATTTAAACAAAAGAATGGTGGAGATTTATAAATTGTATCTCGTTTATTCATTCTTCAAACCTGAAATTGGGCAATTCGGTTTTGAAAATATCTTCTGTTGCCTTTTTTGAGTATTATCAAACAAACGAGCGATGTAGACCAACAATCTCCAGATCTGGCTAAGTATGCTGATAATTAAGGTATGACGACCTATTGGGTCTCATTGACTAGTCCATGATATGATGCCTGAATTCTTAACTCCATGAATCCGTATCATTAGTACAGAACCACTTCAGGCCGGATCTGTGCTTGTCGCTGATAGGTCAATTCCAATCGACGATGTATAGAAGCGTTCCACCTGATTACTGGACTTATAAGCAACTGTTTGTAATGTGTTCATCCGCAATGCATACATCCAGTAGTGAAACACCAAGCGTAAGCACATGAGTCACAGGTTTTATAATGACGCACGGCATCTTGATATCATGTGTTGCATGTGTCACGTGCGTTTGACATTCCTCCCATTTGGTTGTTAGAAAAAGTGTCTGAATTGTCATATTTGAGCTGTGGGCATATCATACATTCCACGAGGACAATGATAAGTATAGCCAGGATGGAGTTCACTGTGCGCGTTAGTTTGTGTACACTGTCAACACTAACCGCTTTTTGAGAAACGACTAAACAAATTGCCCTCTAGTGTTTTACAGTGCACACAATAAATTGCAGTGGATTGCAAATATAGCGCAATCGTTCACGCTCTACTGATAGTCAATTAATTATAACATTATTTGCGATCGTATTCTAGAGGGTAGTTCTGAAGTGAAAACAGTAAAATGTAAGACCTCACTGCAAAGAGAACTATTATGTGTATGATCTTGAAGTATTGTAACATCACGTTATTACACATTTTTGTGATTATCTCAACAGTTTATAAAACACTGAAACCATGCGTTTTTTGAATATACTATACCTTGAATTGATTTAAAGACACCAGTAAGTCGTCTAACTGTTGCGCTGCCATTTCAGCAGCCATTCTGGTATTCTTCGCTGAATCATCCGGAGAGGTCATAGGAAACTTTGTTGCCTGCGAGTTGGTAGATCTGTAAAAAAAAAACAGCAGAAGTGTTACTAATGAATCTAGCGCTAAACAACTTTCGTAGGCAATCTTTCCATAATGGAGATTTGCCTATCCAATTAATATGGAGCAAATGTCTGTCGAACGAAGTCATTTTTTGTGTCAAGTCACACAAAAATCATACAAGTTAAAAATAAACAAGTTAGATGATGGGAGAAGTTGAGTAACTAGTGCTCAGGGCATCAAGAAAACTGCACAAAAAGGATAGATAAAGGGTGTGTGCTTCGGTTGCCTAGTCAACGGGGATCCACACCTGTTTGGACTCATGAAAAATTCATTCACCCGTTGTTACACAATTCAAAGGGATAAATCAACCCCTCAACGTCTATGAATTATCTGATTAACCCATTATGCACCCACAAGAACTTAGTTTCGAGATTAATAATCTATTGATAACACTGTGTTCTGAACTGTTGGTTATTTGACGGAATACGAAGCAAATTCACTGTTTTAGGTTGAGTAATTTGTAGTTAGCTCCTACATTTGTCAGATAAGGTATATGAGATTATATGCGATAGTAATATCTCAATAGTATGGATGAAAAAAACGACTAATTTATCAAGCAGTAGTGCAACTTTTTGTTCTATTTGCGCCACATAAATATATGGTATGCCGGCACGATAACATACACATAGTAGTGTGGTATCTTTAAGAAGTAGCCCAAAATTTGTGCTATGAGTGTCAACATCCGGTGAGGCGGGCATAGCAATGAACAGTCAGAGTCGATGGTAAGGAACAACCAACCCAGAAAAAAAAACACTTAGACGAGATAACACAGTGAACAATGTTCATTCAAAAAGGATGACAAGAACTTCAGAGCTATTTTTCAATACAGCCAAATTAGTTATGATGATTTTTGAAAGATGCTGTGGAGCCCCGATCTCTCGAATTAGCTATCGTTTGATGTCTTTACAGCATCACTTACAATTCATTAGAACTCCTACACTAAAGTAGTTTCTGAAGTTAATTCTCCTCGAAATAAACAACAGACCCAAGTTCTGCTCCTTATAACTGTTCATTGGACAGTTGTATAGCTCAGCGCAAGCGATGATCAATCTGTAAGAACAGGACAAGTACCAGCTAAACATGTAGTACATGTAATCGCATCAGTCAAAATATGCCAGGTAAGGAATTCACAAACAAACGATAGTTTAGTTATAGTTCCTTGATCTGTCAACACTTACAATCTCGTCAGCTATGACCACGGGGATCGTGCTAAGAAACCCAAACGAATAATATCAAACAGGAATGGAATCTAACTGGTAGCAAGTTAGAGAGTCTATCAAATGAAGTGTTAACTGATCTCACATTACCGACTGAGACCGGGGACTACAAGGTTAGTAACAATCCGTTAAGTCCGCGCTACTGATCCCTATCGTGATCAAAATCAATCCATCAAGAAATCACCTAAAAAATGCAACAGTCTACTTTAAACAAGAATCAAGTTACTGTTCAAGCTTATTGGCTATGTTCGTCTTGCTGTATTCAGTTAAATCACGAAAATCTAGAGAGATGACATAAAAAACTTGGCGTGTAGTTATTAGGTATGTGTATGGGTGTGAAACATATATCTTAGTGACAATCGGTCATAACAATCGCCTTAGGCACCCGTTTCGACTGACAACATGGTACTCGACGTTCCAATCGACTTACACTATATAAACTGCCCTCACAAGTCTATACTCCATAGAATACTAATTAGATATTCAATGGAAACAACTTATTTTCTTGTCATTAGGTGAGCGCTTCGAAATAATCAACAATAAGGACTGAATCTTAATTGATCGTTCTAACTTCGACGCTTACGTTCTTCATAGTTTTCATTGCGAATACTCATGAAGATTTGAAATCAAATGGGTTTTTCTCAAATCTACCCACTAGGTTTTTATATTAGCTCTAAAGTGATGAACAAAGATAACACAGACAACAGTTGAATCACATATCCAAGGAGTGCCGCATTAATTAAAAGTGCTCCGACTCGTATATCGCTTTAGCCGTTGTGAAACTTAATCACCCAATTTTTGGTATGTACCGCACGGTTCGTGGTGAATAGGACATGAAATGATGCCGTCCGCATCCGTACGACATTATCGACTGGTCCCAATGATGTACCGTATATCCGACAGCATTTATTTTCCAGACCAGAGGATTTATTTGCAAAACCTGCAGTGATATTTAGTTCTTCAGAATAAATCTATTCAATTTTCTACATACCAGCGGAAGTGGCGGATTCTAGTGATTTTCTGACAATGCAGACAGTGATGATCGTTTCAGCGTAATCGGTTTTCAGTTAGCGTGAAATCTATTGTCAGTCTTCCAGTGAATCACTGGTACAACATTAACGGATAAACTAGCAACAACTACATACCTGGATGACATCACAGTGATAAGCCTTAACGCTGACGATCTCACGACGAGGTTGAACGAAGATCTTCAGCTACATCCAGGACTATGAAGTCCGAACGTGATAGTACAAGTGCACACTGGTTATGCACCCCATCACAAGTTTCAGGTTTAGCATCGTCATCATCACAACGGCCGGCAAATCCTTCATCTACACATGAATGCTACGGGGATTTTCAATTATCTGAAATCCTTCATCACTAATAACAGCCCTGCATCTCGTTAACCCATTTACCGAGTTACTCACAACCAAGTGTAATGAACAAACACTGGGTGTACACTTATAATTGGTTTTGCTCACCGAAGTGCAGACAAGTCCCTGATAAGATCGCGATAATGTACAAATCAGACACGGTGTTGACATACGATGAACCTAAGCTAAACATGTGGTAACACCTGTGGATCATGGTGCAGCAATCCTCTACGTACTCTTTAATGAGTATCAGCAAGATGTTGTGCATGTGACCTGATGTTTGAGGCCAGCAGAAAGAACTCGTAGGTAGATCGAGAATGAAGCTTGACAAGATGGTTTTCGGCTCTGTTTGTGCCGCCAGCAGTTCATAAATTGAAAAAGAGGATTCTTGTGTACACTGCAACGATAAAGCACATTGTTAAATTAAGATTTTAGCATCAAAAACTTGTCGATAACGTCCATCCAACAGGTGAACGAACTTCCAACATTCATGGAAAGGTGTTCCCACTAGTTCAAAGATCCAATAACAGAAAACATATCTGCGGAACCTGGACTAACCAACATCTTCTCCGAAGTAATGCACGCCTTCTCACCAACTTCAAAAACCAGCTGGGAGGTCATCAAGCGCAATCACATGCTCTTTAATGTCACTCAGTAACATCACATGTAGTGAACTAAATCTGCCACCCCATCAATCCAGTGGAATAACTAGTCTCTCGGCCAGCCTTCGCTGTTCAAATGGTAAAGTGCCCGATAAATTTACACTTCTTGTTTCTGTCACCGGTATCTGGCCCGATATTTGGCCTCTTGGATATGCAGTCCAATCAGAACCATTGGCCCAATATCGAAATTTAGGACTCTGCTACTGGCAACAAGCGCGAAGTGCAACTGAGTCACTTTTTCAAAGCTAGTCAACTTAATAAGTTGTCTTGTCTACTTGGGGTCATCATCGCCTGTTCGTCGAAAGTAAACCACTGCATCTGACCCAAAACCTTCAGTTAATCTCGGGTGTAATCTTCAGGCAGATACTGTAACTTTTAGGCTCAAACTTTTACGCGACAGTCATAAGGTGCACATCAACGTAATCATCATCACCACAACGGCCATGAGCCTGACCAGAAGGTACTGTGGCTCGGGCCGCCGCTCACCTCAACAGTAATTTAGAATGTCTCGGAAGGAGAAACGTCACTGAAGAGGTTAAAAAACAATATAAGAAGACTAGGCGTAAGAAGCCGAAATGGAATGAATGCAGCTAAGTCATAAACTGCGACACACCGCCGTCTCGGATAGCATCTCTAACTAACGATTTGAATGATTACGAGGACCCCAGCCACGCAGGCAACACCTACTCACGTTGCTCAGTAGAGCAATCAGGGTCTTCGTATTTCGTTTTTACGGTGTTGCCTGATCACCACGTGGTTTCATCCAAGTATTGGTAGTCTCAGTATATAATGCCCGGTACGGTAAAAGCTCAGCTGCCATACGGATTACGTGACCCAACCATCGTAGGCTGTGTAACCTAATCAGTTGGCCAATTGATCGCGAATCCCCAGCGTTTCCGATAACGTGCAGGCAAACGGCTAGGTTACTCATGTGATCAACCCACTTAACGTGGACTGAGTGACAGAAACAACGATAGTCAGACACAGCAAGTTGGTTAACATCCTCGTCGCGAACAGGTCACATTTCCGAATTATCGAGCAAAACAGAACGTACACAGGCATTATATACTCTTCTTTTCAGCGACAACCGGACGTCCGTTCGATGCCACAGATGACACAAGCTAGCAAAGGCAACTCGTATCTTTGCCATCCTCGCTGATATCTCATTAACACAATAGCAAACTGACGAGACAGTGCTTTCCAAATATGTGAAACAACACACAGTCTCAAGCGGATAACCTGTAATGATGAAATTGGGGGTGGAGATTCTCCAGTCTGTTTCAGCCGCACGTTACATTTTGAGGGTGCGAAAAGCATTTCATACAAACCAGTCGGGTCATTCAACCAGTTCAGCATGGTCTGTATGTCTTTCGCAGAGGGGCTAAGGAAGGCAATGTCATACGCATACTGTATGCTGGTCAACCTATCGCCAGGAAGAAATTGAACACCAGATCCATTGGATTCCCCAAGTGCACCTTCCAAAATATCGTCCATGGCAGAACTAAACAAGAAGAGGGCTGGCATCGGACACCCTCAACGAACAACTCTAGAAGCGACAAATGCCCGATACGGATATTCATGAACCTTCACCATGCTTGCAGAGTAGGTATACAGTGATTTCAACAGATTCATGCACTTTCCTGGTACTCTCTTGTGAAGAAGACAGTTCCAGAGAACGATACACCGATTCGACGGACAGTACAACCGCGCATCGGAAGGAAAACCTATTCCCCGATAAAAACGCTCGTCCCACCTCTTAAAAATGTTTGACCAAGTGGTGCACACGGTCTTCGCGCAAGCTTATGGTCAGCTTGCGCTTAAAATCTCGACGGTAGCTATCATATTCAGAACCGAGTGGAATCGAGCGACGCTTGTTCATAAGATCTATCGACGTGACATAAATCCAATTTTGTCACAGATGCACTGAACAGTCTGGAGGATTTCTTATTATGACCGCACGTAGTAGTTGGCATAAACTACGTGAATTCTCTCAATAAGCTAGACACACTATGTAACTATTTACTTAAGAATTACTGTACACAACCCACCGCAGACAGTCCAGTGAAATACATTGCTGTTTAAAATATCGTCCGCAGATAAGACATATATCAACACGAAGCCCGCTGTTCACAAGCGTGTTCTATCTATCCGCCTACCGATCGGCATCTCATCAGCCAGTCACTGCACTGCCATTCAACTGTCACCGCCAACCACACATCAAAGGCAATCTTCAGAACGCACCAGCAACTTGATCGACCACTGGTTAAGCACCAGTGGTCATGCCTATGTCAAAAGGACCCCCTCGATAGCCATCGTTCTGGTCAGGAAACTCGTTGGTCTACCCCACGTTAAACACTCTCAATTCCGATCACGAGAACGTCTACAGCTCGATCCCCAGTCCAGTATTTGGTCGATTCACATTGCAAACACACGACGCCAGTAGTGGAAGAGGAGCCGTAAATTAGAGCATACAGGACAATCACCGTGTCTCCTCTCAAGCAGTCAGAGCACTACTCACAAACGAATGTGGCTGAATGTTCACATATGATGATGATTCGGTCATGCCTAATGTGAGGTCAACACAGCAGCGGACAACACGGTTGCTTTATGAATCGTGGCCGGAGTTCTAGGCCCGGTCGTGGCAAAGACATGCACTACTTATGATCTCTAATGAGAGCGAGACTCGAGTCTAGTGCTTCTTTTCGAAAGGGGCCGACTGCAAAGACTAAGCATGCACAACATTCGTAGACGTCCCACCTATCTGTAATTGTGCATGCACAACATTCGTAG
>JTDE01001945.1:36324-71840 GCA_014338405.1 Paragonimus skrjabini miyazakii
ATGATAGATCCGTGTGGTATCGTCAAACGATTGCGCAACGGAGAGAAGAGCAGACTGACGTGCACAAAATTTGTATTGAATAGCAAGGTCACTTTTATCAATTTCAACAAAATGCGAAGGTGATACAAAAGGGTGTTGTACAAAAATGAAACATCGTTTGCAAACAAAAATAAGCAAATCTCCACACCTGCCGTATTCGACGATATATAGTGGTACGACAATACAGCCTTCGCCCGTGACTCATGGTGCATCAAAAGTGTATTAACCAGATGGCTTCAGGGAGTATGAAGATCCAAAAATCAAACATCTAGGTGAGAATTAGTCTTCAGGTCAAGTTGTAGCAAGTCTTCACGGAACAATAAAAGTAGGTTATATCACACAAACATTCAGAGTGACAAGACATAGTGTCACCTAAGATTATCCATAAAACGTCACAAAAAACAACAGTGTGAAAACCGACCAAACCAGAGGCACGTGACAAGCAAATGACCCAACGCTATCGAACTAGCCTGGATGAATAAAGTTTACCCTCGAATGGTAACCACCTATTCCGTAATCAAATATCTATCTGTTGCAGTGAAAAATGCCATTCTTAGATTATTCGTAATCATTATTCAACCACAAAAGAAGTCTCATGATAACGTGCCATTCACCGAAGTTTCTCATCATTGGCTGGTCAGCGAAGTAGAAAAGACAGGGCAACACCTGGCCTATTTGGCCGAGTCGGCCGCCTGTTTACTGGGGTAGTTTGTCTGCTGGAATAAACTAAACAAGATTTGGATTCGTAAGTTATCACCGTAAGACCGTGTATTTTTAGCTCGTGTGGCGGCACGATGTATTGTTCAGCATGTCCCGCCGTTCAGCTGACAGTCAATCGCACAAAGGAGGCAACCTGATCAACCACTGGTTAAGCACCAATGGTCATTCCTACGTTAAAAGGACCCCCTCGATAGTCATCGTTTTGGTCAGGAAACACGCTGGTTTACCTCGCGAGCAACACTCTCAGTTTCGATCACAAGAACGTCTACAGCTTGGAACCCAGTCCAGCATTTGGTCGCTTTGCATTGCAAAGACATGACGCCACTATTAGAAGAGGGGTCATAAATTGGAGCGAAAAGGACAGTCATTGTGTCTCCTCTCAAGCAGTCAGAGCACTACTCACAAATTAATGTGGCTGAATGTTCACATATGATGCCTAATGTGAGGTCAATACAGCAGCGGACAACACGGTTGCTTCATGAAATTGTGACTGGAGTTCTAGTTCCGGTTGTAGCGAGGACATGCACTACTTATGAGCTCTAATGAGCGCGAGACTCGAGTCTAATGCTCCTTTCCGAAAGGGACTGACTGCAAAGAGTAAGTATGCACAGCATTCACAGGCACCCCACCTATAAGTGGTCATCACTACCGGTTCGTCGAAAATAAGTCACTTGGAAGATAACGACAACCCCAAATTAACTTCGAGCATAATCTACGGATAGATATTGCACATATTGACTTCAGTCTTTCACGGAGTATCCACAGGGTAAGCCGCCTTTTTTTCAAGATTTATTTGTCGTAATATCCCTCTTATTCGTTGTTGGCATCTGTGTGACTGATTGTCGGAAGTCTGATTATTTTTGTATGCGTGCCTGACTGTCGATTGGTTGTGGTGCACTTGTGATGAACTGAGTATCGTAGTGTGGTGAACGCTTGGTCAATCACGCCCTCAAGGCGTGCAGCCTGTAACAAGAGGATCCGCAAAAAAGGTGGGATCCTAGCCTGTCGTTTGTGTGAGATTTAAGCTTACTCCACCTGTGGACTCGTTCGCCATTGGTCTACAAGACTGTAAGAGAACCGAACAGAAAATCTGAGACATACGTGCCAAAACCGTATAGTTGCTGTGACCTCAGAGAAGTGCCAGAGTGTACTACACAGCCAGTTACTTACCTGTCGTCTTGTCGAAGATGCACTGCATGTTCCACCCTGTCATACTGAATCTACGATCAGAAAAGAGCCGCAAGTTCTGTCAAAGCAAGTGAGCAAATAACATTTCAACAACAGTTTGTCCTGATCTACGTTGATAATACGAACCATAATCACCAGGCCACTTTCACACTATTCAGTAAGCATAACAAATCCCAGACTTATTTTGCTGTCCCAAATAATACCTCACCCCATTTAACAATGGCCAATCACGCAAACGCCTGCAACCAGGTTACGCAAAACCTACATGACCCACCTAATCAATTTGAACGGAAAAAAAGCTACGAAAAACTCAACTCATTCACTTTGATGAACACTGTTAAGCTAACGTAGTAGACAGGGACACCAGCACCCTGAGAATGATATTGTCAAACTCGACAACAGTTGTAGGTCGGTCAGCAATTGTGTTCATTGTACATGAGGGTAGGTCAGTAATTCTAGTAGATTTGAAAGAGAACTGAAGGAAGCAATTTCTGAAAGTTTTAAACAGAACAATTTTCTTGGCATCTCCCCAGAGCGATTTTACAGATTACGAGAAAGCTCATACATCAGGCACATAATACAGCCGCGTCCGCTGTGGTTTACTCGTTACGCCCTAGTTGACATCGATAAACTAGGGCGTTGCAACAAGTCAACCACGACACAAGTGAGAAGCTAATTGATACACGCGCCGTAATCAGTGGTCAAAAAAGCTGACGAACATAAGCACAGGAGCATTACTATGCAAAATGTGGTCTCCGAAGACTAAAGTGATGTCTTTACTCAAACAGCTGATCACCACCATCATCATGATAATCAGACAGCAATACACCAATGGCTCACATTGATGCTTAACCGCCACACAACCACGAAGAAGAAAAAAAGCAAACCCTGTGAGGAAAGAAAAAAGATGGAGACGGGAAAGGAGCAAATAATAAAAAAAATACCTACGTCTGCATTCGAACATACAAAATCAAGGTGCTTACAGCTTGCAAACTAACAATTAAGCTTTAGGTGAAAGTAAGAAGTCATCAGCAAAACAGCTTCCTTACGATGTAGCTTCCCCGGTACACAAATCGATCAACAATCTCCATGACTTTATTGTCTAACAATAGATCTACGTAATTACGATAATCTTGCAGAAGCAATCTGCACTTTGAGACTGAAAAGTGCATTTTGAAGAATTTAGCGGAACCCAAAATAGACTCTCGTGCTGCTTGGAGAGTGACAAACAGCAACACCTTGTCATCCGCATAATCAAGATAAGCCGGTCCACCACCACTGGAAAGTCTGTGGGAATGCGACAGCTGCGATCAATTGTGGGTGATGTTTAATCTATATGAAACTAGACTAAGTTCGTGAATTCTGTTCGCAGTGAAACTCAAATATATTAGACATCATGGAGACCTGGTGTAACGAAGGAATGCGGGATGGCGAACTGTCCATTCACACCATGACAGTGTTTCACAATGATGAGAAAATTGGTAAGGAGGGCCGAATAGCTCGTTACCTGCGATCGCACCTAAAAACCTCAAGTATTCGTGATACGGTGCTAGTGCATCTTCTCGAATCAATTTGTTAAGTAGGTGACGTAAATCAAAACTTCACTTACTTGACTGGTGTGATTCACAGATAGCTTTCTACCCACAGCGATGCCGACACGGTCTTGCACAACGTTCTGTGTGGAATACAATTTCTAAGTTTTTCTCGAACGCAAATAACAGGAGATTTCAATCAACCAGCGCTAAACTTCATGGAACAATTTAAACAACACTATAACGTCTTTCACCGCTGGGGGGTTTCCCCAAACAGTAATGAGAGCTGGACTATTCCAACATGTTCAGGACCATACACGGTGGCCAGTGGGTCAAATACCGTCTTGTCTCAATTTGCATACTCACCGAGTAGGTTGACATGATAAATAATCTAAATAACACAGCTCCACTTGGTTGCTAGTTACACGAAACTAGACAACATACTCCACAAACACACAGACCTAAAGCTCTAACACGAGCGCAAGAATAAGGACACAGCTTAACGAGGTTGAATAAACTGGCTCGATCTCCACACACAAACGAGATGATCACTGAAAGCTCATCGTTGAGGAAATCTCAAATGCCGTTAGCACCCATATTCCACTAAAGTATCTGCAACCAGGCAGAAACCCGAGACACTCAAGAAATATGACCAAACGTCTAATTACACTGAATAATCAGGACAAACTGAATGTGTGTTTCTTCAATGCGTTATGTAGCGCAATCCTACCACGGATACTATCACACAGAACCGAGTTTCCTACCAATGCGGTCCAGTCCAAAACCTGAAGGCGAATCCTAAGCCTCTCCAAAACAAGGTCACAACAGACACAAAGAGTAAGTTTGGCAGTTCGCAACTGCCATACCTCTGAACAAATTTATCAATACAGATCCAGTGAAGACCACCATTTTGGTAAGTAAGTGTGCATAACTACAAATCACGAACGACTTTGGAGCACACAGACAGTAACTAAACTTAATTACCCAAATTTCAGAGTTCAAAATCAAATTAGAGAAACTACTAACTCACAAGTAACCAGGTCTGTAAATAATATCTGTGATCGTCTTGAAAAGCTGCGCCACCCAATTAACTAAACTGCTCTCGGTACTTTTCAATCGCTCCTCCCTAAATAGTCGTCTACCGAAAAGTTGTAACCAATTCACTATCATACCTACCTTCAAAAGCAGGTGCAATGAGGATTCAATAAACTACCGACCATTAGCGTTGCTTTCAGTGATTTCTAAAGTAACGAACAGCTTACTCAATCAATCTCTACGGGAAAACGTTAAGGACCTAGAACTCATCGAAGAATAGCATGCGTTCCGTAGGCAGCAGGCGTTACGAACCTGTTAAGTGATCGTGAATCCTCTACAAACGGCTACCGACGCAGGATTGCCCACATATGTGCTTCACATTGACACTTCCGAAACCATGGACAAAGTTGATCATTCCATCTTGATACGGAAATCCAATAGTTGTGGTCTTGATGAGAGCCTACTCACCTGGTTAACGAACTATCTAACTGAACGTGGGTTCAACGTCAAGAGGAATAATGGACAGCAGCCAGTGGGATTCCTTGCCAACAGCGGCGTTCCACAAGGAGCAATTTTAGGATCCCTGTTATTCATTCCTTTCGTTCTTCAACTACCCAGCATAGCTAAATGACTGGTGTTGTTCTACGCCAATCACACAAACCTCTGACGAGGTCCAGAGTACCCGGAAAATGTGAAAACCTTTCAAAACGATTCGAACTGTTTAAACCAGTCTACACCACAGAAAATAAATTTCCGTTCAATGTCAACAAGTGTAAAGTCATGCATATTCGCTATCAAAATTGTACTGACTATTGCCTTGACGACACAAATCTGCTCGTGCCAGTATCCGAACAAGACTTAGGGACCACAGTGACATACAGTTTAAGTCTGTCTCCAAACTGTGCAGCCATGGTTAAAATGACACAAATTATCTTCAACCTGTTAGGAAGAATTTGCGAAACATTCCACCCAGAGACGTTTCCCATTGGGTTCGCCTTCACATTACGTCCATACATGGAAACGAACATACAAGCCTGTCGTCCCTATCTTACAGAAGATCTGGCACTTGGTGAAAGTGTTCAAGGACGGGCTACTAGAAGAATTATGGGGTTCAGGGAAATAACCCCACCCGGAGAAACCAGTAGAATCAGATCAACTCTCAAAAGATTACAGACATCTCAAGGGAAAACTTAATTCTTACCCATAAAATACTCCACATCCCGGGTCATCCACTAGCACATATCCTCCCACTAAACAAGAATGAATCTCCAACAGGTCAATCACCGAAACTGAGTAATGAAACAGGCAGGTTACTTTACAGACAGAACTAACTCACAGTTGGGATCTGTTCACAGTGGAACGCATTGTCCAGTTCTGTGTTCATGGCTGATTCGGTCAACGATTGTAACATACTACGCGATCGGCACATATGTGAGAGACAACCCACATTACAAGTTTCCTAGGCGTCATCCTAGTTCAGTCTCACAGATCAGTAACTACGCATGTCTAACTGAATGTTGTTTCAACGTGTTCCAGTGTTCGTTGTTGATATGCTTGCAGTCAGCAGTTTCATCGAAATTTGTTGTTTTTCTTTTTCATTCACCTGTAAACTTTCTACAACAGTATTTTACCGAAGAAGACAGAGGTAGGAACATACAAGCGAACGTCTTTTTTCTCTTCTGTAACAACCTATAAACCGAAGACCAGGTTCCTTACAAGTGGGTACCATCCAAGTTCGTTAAATGTTGCAACATCATACGGACCTTAAAGGATTACGTCTTATTCAGCGGACGAGTGATAGTAGCGAAAGAACTTCGAGGTAACAAGAAAACTTTGCACGGCACATCTAGAGGTCGACTGTACAAAAGCACATGCACTAGCGGGATAAATACAATGAACTGGGAAAAGTGATAAGTATACTTTGAAAGAATTTAGCAGCTCCTGAATAAACTCTGCTTGTTTTAACCATTTCACTGTTTAAATTACATGCGGAATTCACAAAACCAATGAGCAAGTAGGTCGCGAACCCACACATCAAGTGACTTTAAACCTTAATTATGCGTCACACAGCTTGGGATGTGATTAGCTTTGCATCCCTAACCGTCACTACGACAATTTCGGTCATCTAAAATCCTGGTGACAGATAGCAGCATACAGTTAACATCGAAGTTCCTCGTCGAATTCTTAAGTTAAATCTCATCAATTATGCTGTATTACCACTATCCGACCATGAGTCAAACGGCTAGGCAGCAAGTTGTGTTGATACGCTCAAGTAAGCAGTATGAACAGCCGGGGAGAAAGAAACTATGTCCAAGATTCTGAAGGCGCTTTGGTGTACTACACAACAAACCTGAATCCTTGATTGCCAAAGCAAGAGTCTCACGTTGACGCGTTGCGTAAACGGGCTGTTCTCAGACCCACTGATATAATGCGACACACAACCTTCACAACGATCGTTACAATCGAAACAGTAGGAGAAAAGTTCAGAAGGCAACGGGGTACAGGAATAACATCGACTTGGCTTTGCAATGGACCAAGATAAGCGATGCATGGAATCACAATTAGTATTTAGATGTGGGGGTGAAAAGGAAATCAAATGAACTTATAGTGTCGCAAGCAAACAACCATTTTGAAATATGTAGTCGTATACTATCGATCTTCAGAAACAACCTGATAGTCTGGCACTCATAGAGACATTTGAATATCTATCGCATTTCCTCCCGCCGAGATGATAAACCAGTCGTATACGAGTGCCCAGTCGTAACTTCTAAGTCATTTTCAGACTTCAAACATGCATGCCCACTTTTAAAGAAATGGTGTTATTAAGCACAAATTTCAACCGCAAAAACAAGTATGCGATTAAAAAAATCTAGTTAAAGATTCCTCTTTGGCTAAAATACATGAACATACGTGGGCAGTGCGGCTCAGACAATCGTGTTCGAAAACAGACGAAACATTACTCACATATACATACATACATACATATGTATATATATACTTATATATATATATATATATATATATATATATATATATATATATATATATATATATATATATAAACGACACGAAACTAGGGAATTAATTTCGAATAACCTCATTAATTTTGACCGGAAGGAATCCACCAAAATTGGAACACGTCAAATGAAAGCTTTTCATATGAGCAGATCTACATTTAACCTGTATTAAGAAAGATAAGAACTACTAAACAAACAACAACATGGGGATGCTGAATAGAGCTGTTTATTTTTCAACAACTTGGCATGACTATGGACCTTCAATGATACCACATGCTGAGCCATACTATTCCAAGGATAAAACTTTGACGCGTACGCTTAATAAAAAGCAGTGGACAAATCAGTCATATCAGTTGGAACTGTTTGACGATTAATTGCGAATCCATAATATGAGAAAAACTTGAAACAAGCCATAAATGTCATACCAAGAACATTAAAGCCGTATTACCATTTGCAAGTTGCAGTAACCAACACATTCCAAAATAATTGATTTCACTGTGATTTTACATAAACAGAACAGTCAACGGAGTATGTTCAGTGAAAATTCTTGGATCATATATAAGGTCTATTTACATCTGGTGGTTGAATATACACTAACGGCGATATAGGAATTAGACAATAAAATATGATCAATGAATTCCAATAGATTTTAAATGCTGGCATGGTACACCGGAATGTTCACGAAGACAACATAATCGATGTCTGTTAGTATGATCAAACTTTCAACCTTGACGTGACAGTTCAAACTTTAAATATGACAGAAGAAAGGCCAGTAGACTATGGTATCTGACAATGATTACCAAAAATAACACGAAGTTGCTTAGGTGATAAAATATCAAACTATAAAATTCAGTGCTGGAAACGGAATTAGAATATCATTAACAATTGTAGTTTTATTTTCCCACAGAAACGACAATTAGTAAGTAGTACAAAATTTACTTGTGCTATTGAGCATTACAAACTGTAAATTTATTGTTAATATTATTGTAAACACTATTACTAGCACCACGTAGCATACATAATGTAGTGATCTTCTCTTACAGTGATACCCCTCAGTAACAATACTCTTTTGAAGTAATTAATTTGACAGAAGTGAATACATTTCCATACAAAACATGAGGCATTGAAAGTCTACTGCCATAACCCTTATATAAACTGCCATCCTAATGTGCAACTTTCAACAATGGCCAGTGAATTAGCATTTTCCATCACACTCACTAATCCATTCACGTTACTGCTAACTTTCTGAAACCAGACAGTCGTAGTTCCGACTCAGTTCATGTCTGAACAAAAATGATGGTAGCAACTTTCAAAGTGGTGTTGGCCTACACGCATTGAACAGTATACCGGGTTTGCGCCTAACTCGTGCCAATCAGTCTCACAGGCTTTTCTTGATCCAGATAGTGCGCTTTTCTGTCAGCGCTTAGATAAGTATCCGGTCGTGGTCCAGTGGCAACAACGAACAAGATTCAACACACTCTACTTAAACTAGGTCGAAAATAGCTGGTGGACTTGAAACACGATTATTGATTCATTCCTCTCAGGTTGCAGCACCTCCGGCTCATTGCATCAAGATCACACAGGTGCCAGACTGCACAGCTGATAATGTGGCAGGCTTTGGTTGATACATCATGGTTAACATCTGCTTGCAATTCTGTCATGTCGGATAGATCGAAATATAGATATGCAGCCTTGAAGAAGAAAACAGAAACTACTCACGAGGGTGGAATCGGCAGGTTGAAGAACATATGAGGATGCTAGGCTGGAAGTTGGTGTGAGTAGATTGAGTCACTGTTATCAATAAACAGTAAGGCAATTTATTGAGGAGCAATTTGTCACCAAAGCCGTAGTCAACCAGTGTTTTCATACAAGATGTTGAGTACGACAGAGATCGATCAAGGACGATCAGTTACGAGAACGACCACCTATCGTGTCAAGTTTATTGAAGCGATATTTATAAATAAAATAATTTGTTTTAACTGAAATAAAGGAAATGATAGAATTGAGGCAGAAAAACATAAAAAACCGACAGGTGAACCAGAACACAACATCAATGCAGGTAAATGGTAACTAGTAACGCAAATTCTGTCGTTTTTCTACGAATAGTGCCTTTTTTTCATTTGATCAGAATTGCCTGCTGCGGTTCAGAATTTCAATGATTCCAGTTTTTGATAACAACCAATCAAATTACTTATGATCGTAAAAATTATCCTTTGTGCGCTGAGCTGTCAGGGTTTATATGTTCGGCTTATTCTACATCTCTGGACACTAATGTCAGTATATTTACGGACAAAAGCGCCATGGATGACCAAACCATTAATGCGAACGGGAGAGACGACATACCGACAGAAAAGGTGAATCGCCGTACAAAGTGAGGTCATTTATAGTGGGAGAAGGGATATAATGTGCTAACAATGTCTGGTATAGTTTAGATGCATTCACCGTAGTATTAAAATGTTTCAAAACATACTGGTTATTTGAATTCTGATATACAGTACTAAAAGTATCACATGCAAAAAAGTGAGCGAAAGTGGCACTTTTCCTCATCAAATCAGCTGAATTTCATGTTCTTCAGATGGGGTCGCTGCAAGAGAGGGATCGCCACATCAACAAACCAAGACAAGTACAGGACTCAACACTTCAAGACGAACTGAAAAAAGTTATCGATTGATTCTCTAGTCAATTTTGAATCAAATTAGACACAAATATGCCGTCAATTAAACGCATGTTGACAGCAAACAGAAAAGATGAAAATACTTCCTGCAAGCAAAAGTAAAAACTCACGTTTTTCTTTCATTACTCGAACTGGAAGCATTCGATTTTTGTCTGGCGAAATCTGCAATGTATGGCAGAGGAAAGAGCATTTTAACTCTCGCAAAAAGTCATACTATAACCAACAAGTTCGAAATATGAACCTAATGTTTTCTACAAGCGTGTAAAAAATCCTATGAGAATCTCCTAATCATAAATGCTACATTCTCACGTATTGACGTATAGAGCTAGAATGTTGAAGTATGATCAACTGATCAACAGTCACAGTTGATCAGAAAAATTAGCTACGTAACAAAGGTGGTAGACCGTTCGTGTATCATGGTTCGGCAACATCTAATGAATGGTTAATGAAGTGATTGATACGGTCGCCACAAAAACATGGGGTTGAAATCTCCAAATGGATGGGGATCTTTAGTACTGACGAAGTCTAACAGGAAAGAAAAACATGTTCAATGCTTTTTCGGTTTATAAATTGCTATAGAAAGGGATAAGGTCTCTGCTCATGTGTTCCTGACTATGTGTTAGCAGGGGACTCGACCATGATGGGTGGGTTGTAAACGAGACGAAAAAGCGGATGCAGATGTATGCAAACAAAACGAGAAAAAGCAATTGATGTGCAGCACGTTAGTGTGAAGCATATGAACATACGAAGCCAACACTTGAACGCTGATGACAATGTGTCAAAAGGTAAGGAAAGTGACAGGGTAACAATTAATGCTGTGCCCGTCGGGTAGGGTTGAAACTATCAGCCCATTCAGCCGTGATCACATATTCTGGCAATGTGTTCCACTATGAAGAGGTCCTAATTGCAAAGTTCTGCCTATACAGCTGCCTGACAATTCCGTGGTATACACGCAGATAATGTTTCAACAAGCTTTCAACCTCGTTCATCAAAGGAAAGTCTATTTTTCGAGGACCTGGCATGTGGAGTATTAGGTGAGAAAGGATACGATATTCTCTGAAGTTTTCGTAAAGTTTCGAGAATTGACCAAGTGCCGCTAACATCACTCTTGAACCCTACGAGTCCAGTGGTGGCCCGTTTCTGAACACTTTTACCAAATGTCAAATATTTTTGGAAGAAGATATGCTTGTGAACTTGTTTGCAAACGGCAACACGGACAGACTGGCGGTATTCAGTAACTCATAATAAACGAGATGAACAACAGCAGAACCAGGAAGGATTCATACGGAAGGTCGCCGTAAGCTGGAACCCGATATGGTAACTAGGAATTCAAAGTGACACCTAACATAGGCCCGATTAGATACTGGCCTAATCACCCAAACATAGGTCCATGAAGGACATAATTACGAATGTTTTATCGAAAAACAACTACCACAAAAGTTTAATCGAGCGCCAAGGTTGTGGCTGAAGGTCGACATTACTCAGGTTGTGACAATAAGTTTTTTCCCGTTTCTTCTGAAGAGATAAAACACTAATGAACTCAGAAGAACAGTATCTGATGACTGAAAAAACTGCACCACGAATGTACCAGATGCTTAGTACTAATTTTCAGATAATGTACAGAACAACACTTCACCGGTTAGGTTTAGATGTATTGTGATAATGGTACGTTTAATGCGCAGCAAAGCGAATGATGATATGCCTAGCGGCCTCTCGACAAAACAGCCAGCATTTTCAACACACCTACGATTCTGATCGACAGGTACACTCCTGACTACGTTCCACATATGCAAGCATGTCCAAAATTACATGTGTGCTCGGTGAGATCAAACTGCAACCCAGATAAACGAAGTTGCAGATGCGACCTTGAGTAGAAATGAGCAACCTAATAGCATGCAAACACGGCGACCTGACTTACAACATAAATTCAACGTCATCTGAGCGAAACTAGAAGGCAATTTCAATGTTTATGTTAACGTGATAGACAGTAACACGTTCATCTATCGTTATTAAACTGTCGGCAAACTCAATACTTCTGGATTGAATAATTTAAAGTGAAAAAACATGTGAGGTATAAACACGTACAACCCGTAAATGAATGTAAATAATTAAATGAAATACTAGATCGATTCTTAAATCCGTCAATTGATTTCACAAGATGTGATATACAGTATGCATGGAATATCACAACAATTTGCATTACAACAGAATAATCCCTATCATGAATATCACGCTCCTGAAGACAAAAGCTAGCCTCTTTCCAGAGGTGGCCTTTAGTTGAGGAAATCAAACATTACACTACGCCCAGTATTCAACCCTTATCGCCACTCATTACTGTCTTAAGGTCCAATCCTCTATCATCTTCTATTCTTATTTTATATCGCATACATTCTAGTCGATGATCATACAATTGCAATCAAATATGCGAAAGATGTGGTGTTGGGGATCAAACATCCAACCAGATTTTATTTTCCAGCTTAGCTGAACGATTTATACGAACTTGCAAGCTGATCAGAGTCTGAAAGTTTGTCTCTCAAAACATTCAAATGCATTCACAGTCTGTTTTCGCATATGAAAAGAAATCAATATGAGAAACTTTCTAACTCATGTTTTGGCCCCCGTCGTGTAAATACTAAACATTTACCTCGATTGCTCTGCTAAATATTTGAGGATAACCTTGCGTAACAATAAAAACATGGTCACTTCATGTTGTTGATGTTTCCAACAAAATACGAAGATTCTCGTTCTATATTCGGCGCCTTAATTCTCTCCCCACTCCCAACCATCTGGTTAGTCGATTTATTACGGTTTGTGTGCTCTTTCATTGGATGCATTGTTAAGCTGTCATTTTCCTTGGTTTTCTGTCGAAAGACTGTAATTTTTGCTCCAAAACATCTCTCCCGCTGAAATGACAGTCCCAGAAACACAAAAAGTCGAGCTAATTGTTTCTAATCATTTCACAATGTGCGAAAATTGGTCACCAAAATATTCTGTCTGCTAAAACCTATCCTCTTAATTCGTAGCTCTCTGAATACATTTCTACATCTTCCACTAGATTCTGGTACAAACATTTATTTACATACACTCGGGTTTGCTATTCTTTCGTTATTTTCTATTCAGCTCAATATCTACACAAATCAAAATTCTATATTATTGAATTAACTGAAAAACGAAGTCAACAAGTTATTTCTGTTACAATTGGTATCAACAGCAAACACAGTCCTTCACTTTCTCACCAGTTTCATTATTATTATCTATAGTTTGTGACTGAAATCCACTTCGTTAATTATCCCCTATCTGCTAAAGATACAATTATGTAAAATCTGAAAATGCACGTATCGGGGTGCACAAAGTTTATTGTTAACTTGGTATGAATTGAAGATCAGGTGGGTTTTTTGTGGATACCTTTGTTCATTCACCTTCAAACAAGTTAATTTCTCCTACAGATCTCTCACTTTCAAGCGTAGGTCCTCATATGAATGTAACAGATTGACATATTAAACGAAGACATTTGAACACCTTATTTATGTCCGAGATTTCACAACCTACTTTATTCGTACAAGACATCTTTCTAAGCTTCAGGAATAATGGAGTAAACACTTCGAATCAATCACAGATGAACCAAATATGTTCTATGTCTTCAACTTTGTTAGACAGAGATATACAATCGTCTACAACTTTGGCTGTTACTGAACACAACCGTCCATTTCACTTGTCATACTACTGTCAAGACTAACTGTAATACACCAGGGTAATCTGATATTTATCTTTAGGTGCTTTGATAGACCCTAGCAAAACTTCTGTGAAGGGCTTATTCCAACAAAGGTAAATAAACAGTCTTGAACAATGATCTCACTGAGGTCAAGCATATGCAATAAAATCAAGAGGGTCCAAAAACACTAATTCAATTACTTTCGCTGACCAAAATACAGTGTGATAGGTATGAAAGTTCTAATACAGTGACGACCCGGTTAATGAAAGGCTACCAACACAACCGCCACTTTGCCTGACAGTTGTGTAAGAGCATGCTATTCTCGTTGTTGGTTTGAACCAAGCCAAAGCTAAGATTTTTCTATAACTGGGTTAAATTGAAATGGCCGGTGAGACCACTGCGACGGTCGATAAGTCGCAGTGAACACTATCAACACTCGGCTTTATCTGCCAGTGTAAAGTTAACCTCGTTTTGGCATACACGTAACCATTTGTGCATAGTCCAGATTAAGTCAAGTATAATCATGTCCCCTGTTATGCTATTCCAACAAGATGCTTCGTCTATCTTGTTGTCAATGTAACCGTGTTAATCATGTTACAGTTGTGCAGTTTACTCGTAAACATGAACGAGATGACTTCGGGCGATCGCTAGTGAGACAGTAAACAATGACTACCATATTTAAATTCGATGGTCCGGGTGGCTTTTGCACGGAGACAATCATTATAAAGGACAGTACTAAGGTAAGCAATTTGGAGATATGCTTTTTATATGGAAGTAGTTCCCGTCCGAATGAGTGCATGGGTGGAACTACTGTACTGTGTGTAACATGAGTCGGTCAGTTGACTGGCGGCTCTGGTAAAAGCGAACAACCAGACGGTGCCGATTGGATAACAAAAAGAAAAACATTTTTACAGATAAGTAGTGCACCAGATTTGTTAACGAAAAGGTGTTCCAAGTTTATTATACTTAACAATAAAATCTTCGAATGCGGAATCTGAGGTTTATTGCTATCGTACTACTTACTGCTTAGCTGCAAAACGTACTCTCATATAGGTTATCAAATCCTTTTTCAGACAAAAAAAATCAAACATAGCTAATCGGAAAGACTTTGCTCAGAAGGATTTATCAGAGTAGGATGGAAAAAAGGGAGAAAAACCACCACGATGCTTTCGTATATGGATTAGTAACAACATTTACGTTTGGTATCGAGGTCATAGTGCGGATGTATTTTATTAACCCACTAGTCTACATTCTAAGATGGAATACATTTTCAGTCTAGTACAGGGAAAAGATGGAAACGCAAAGCTTATCTATTGTCTTTAGAAATATGTATTTTATTCACGTTGGGCTAGGAAATCATCCCAATGACGTACTGCTTATGGATTAGAATTAGGATCGGCATATATTTGACCGATTACGCTCTTGTCAAGACTAATGATCTTTCAACAGCCCCAGCAAATCAAGTCAACGAGATGCAGTATAAAATGAGAAATTTGAGCCGAGCGAAACAGCTGTAAAGATTGGAGCTATGTAAGGTGGGACAACAGAATAAGTCACTAGCAGAGGTCCAATTGTACAAACACAAACTGAGTGCTCACAGCACAAGGTGGACTGGTTTGACCGATGGAGACGAGGTAAGCCAGTATGATGAATCTGTTCCGGCTGTTTAGATCAGTGCGTTCGAAACAGCTCAGGGTGAAAAAGCCGAATACCAACTACACGGTTGTTGACTTGGATGACGATTACTATGGTTGAACCTATCTAGGTTTAGACAACCTGACAAAATTTCTTTAGCATATGGCTTAATATACCACATGATTACAAACGTCGTGTGGGGCACCCGTTAACCACTGTTATTCGAACCAGTTAAAATGAACATACCACGGAAGAAACCATTCATTTCTTCACGGTTTATTCAATTACAAGAGTCCAATACTACAATCGTTCAAGAAATCAAGGCGACAAATAACAAATGGTGGGTTTAAGAAGTTCTTCATTTATACTGTTCAACAATGGAAATCCAAGATAACAAACGCTTGGCGATTAAGGCCAGGTAATGTGTTTTCGTACTCGGCAAGTCAGACAAGGAGTACGTGTGCGTCGAATTTCTCATAAGTCATCTGCATACATATGCAACAGAAGACAGGGTTTGTTAAATTCCAAGATTCATCCTTCGGACACTAACATACTTAAAGTATGTCAAATCCGTAAACAATGTGAGTCTCATTGACATTTTTTCATTATATATAACAACTTATGTGGCTATCTGTGACCCATTCATTTGTCACTGTCTTCAAATTTACCGGCAAACACGGTGACATTTATTATTAACAGACAAGGATATAGATCAGCACAGCATCGGAAAGAATTTGACAGACGCCAGATAGGAGGGATTAATAGAATACAACTGAAACATTGTTCCGTCCCATACTAACCGTTTGAAAGTTCACAAATTTTTCTACAACATAGCAAAGTGTTGTCTGTTACAGCAAGGTATGTACTGAGTAATTGGAACATAGCTGCCGTCGACCACGCGCCCGTGTTCTCAAATCGCAACTTCAGGCCATAAACACAGCGAACTTCACATTTAAATGACGTATGAACTTCTGTCCAACTGCGGCCATTTGTCTGGTCTTGTGTGTTACCGACCTTCGATTGTCATTTCTATCCGGTGCGCAGATTTCCTCTAGTGCTGGTTAGTTAGATTTCTTCTGGTGTCTACAATCCACCGGTTTTAGACCTTAATCACGCCTCACATCTGCTCAAAGAAACTCCACTGAATTCAGGATAAAGTGGTTCTCCGTTCAAATTACCGGTGTTCTTAGGTACAACTCTATAAAGGAATGCTGTCTTTCATCCAAAAAATATGCCTAGATGTTTATGTACCCAACGATGAATGTGAGACTTTGATGCTGCTTCTATGCGTCAAAATAGATGCGGCTAACCCGTGGTCGGAACTACCCAGCGCTGTCTTGTGTTGTAGGTCTTTGGATGTTACCATGTGAACAGGTCGTAGGTGAACTCTGAACACACAGCAATGCCACCGACACACATCAAGATACGCTTACTGGTTCGTGAGTCAAATCGATCAACTATCTACTACGGGGGTTATAATTGAGGTACTACACTCTAAAATGGTCATACCTACCTGACGTTGGTGAACATATCGCAAATATCAGAAAAGGCCGTGAATAACAGGGCGGAAGAAACTAGTATTACACATTAGGTGAAAAGCGAACGATGACTATAAAAACATAGCATAAACAAACGGAGAGTTGTTTTATCCAGTGTCAAGACAAAAATACGGAGTAAAGAGATTGAATACCGGAGTCAACTTGCTATTGAACCATTCAACAATTCAGACTGTCTTAACTTTCTTCGGAGTTTTTCAATGTGATAATTTGAAAGACGCCTTTCGTTTGGCGGTCGCTCATACTCAAGATAAGCTGTACTGCATGATGAATCGCTTAACGTAGTTGGATCAATAATAGAATACGACACTTACAGATAAAAAGGTACATATTATAAACGACATAGATAGGTGTCAGAGTTACCTGCGTCACAAAATTGTTTATGTGGTGCAATGGAAAATGTGCACCAAGCTCAGGACGCTTACTTGTTCGAACGTGAAGATTAAGTTGACCAATAAGTGATTCGATAATTGTTGTGCGAATCGCCCACAAAGTGTTAGAGTAGATAGGACCGGACCAACTCAAATTGCCAGTTTAGCGTTGTTTACAACCACAAAGGAACAAAATGATAATCGTACAATATATCATGGGTTGATTAGTCGTCTCAGTCACAATCGACACCCAGGGGGACCGGTGGTTTAATGTATACGGGCTTTGGTAAGAAGCACAAAAGATTCCGGGTTACAGCTTCAATAAGCTTAGCTCTATCTGGTGAGTTGAAAAAAGGATGACAACGATCGTGGAGTGTTTGCTTGGAATAGGACGTCATCATCCTTAAGAAGAGGTAAGATTTAGGGAAGTAGGCTGAAACACCGGAAAGATATCCCTTGCATGTATGTGTGTCAAAATACTAAAAAATACAGGTGTTATAGTGAAACAACGCTCTGATACGCATCTCTAAAAGGACCACAAGGTGGATTAAAAACAAAAGTGTCAATAGTGTCTTGATCGCCGTGGAATTTCGATTTGAAGCAAATAACTAACAACTGAAACACTGTGATACAACGACTATGAGAAGAGGACCGGCAATATTCAAAAACATAAGAGTATGGAAAATGATAACGGAAAGTGATGGACTAAAATCGATTGAGACTCAGGAAACAAACTCAATGGGGAAAAAGTAGTAACTTTGTATAGGTGACATTTCTAACTGCACGTCTTGTTTCATCACGTGATGTCTAGAATAGACCAACCATGCACATTATTTTTTATCAACTCAAAGGTAATCATTACTGAACCGAGAAAATATGTAAATTTTTACACTTGAACGAAAACTTCATTAACCTGTAAGCATGTATGAAAGTAGTGGTGCTAAAACTAAATTTTGGTAGTCAACCACAAGTGATTAAGAAGTCAGAATTGAGAAGGGTACTTGAAACTATGAGTGCGTCTATTTTGTTGCACAGTACTACAAACCGGTGTTGTTTATACGAACTCCACTACGTTCATTATCTCTACTTAGCCAGTTAAATGGTAGTTTCACTATTCCAGCTAACACTTTGTCACCTATACAACCGTGCGTCTTGCTACTTCAGTTTTGATAGCGTACGTATAGTTGATTAAAACAACTGGACAAAAGGGTTCCCGTTGGTTCATTGACAATAGATGGATTATTCGAAGAACAGGAAAAAACAGATGCATTGAGAATGCTAAACCGATCCGAAATGAAGCTTGAAAGGCAGGTGACTTCACCCAATACAAGCTGATACACAGAATGTAACGCTAACTTTAGTAGAATGAACCACAAACGCTGTCTATTCACAGACAATGTCTTTTTATCGAAAGTCTGTAGATAATTTAGCACCAACCGACTAATAAATTCAAGAGTAAACAAACCGTAACAGCGATTTGTAGTAGCGACCGATATTTGCTCAATTCTGCTGTTAGACTGTCACGATTTGTGAATTGAAGGTACTTTTTGAGAACAGTAAGAGAAACGGTTTTGAAATTGAGGTTCATGCAATAGCACTACCTTGTGTGATAGTGTACATGTTTTCGCAATTCACTTTCGACTAATTTCAATTAACTGTGGTTGTTAAGTGTACCCTTATGAAATGCGCCGAGATTCATTGGGCAATAAATCACGTGCATGATGTACCAGTTTTTGCCTGTATTCGAAGTAGTTTGAGGGTCAAACTTCCCTTTTTACTCATCACTACCTCCGTATACCTCAGTTCATCCATCATTATCTATCTCGGCAGTTTAATTCCGCTGCACGTGGTCGATAGCTAAATCAGCATACCACTGTGTTCATCAGTTACATTTACTTACTACGAAACACGCTTCAGAAAAAGCGATGACATTACTCATAAGAAAATTGAGGAAGGTGATTACTGTTTAGTGACTAAACGGTCGGACTATAATAATGTAAATAGCAAGTTCTTGTTAGTGGACAAAACGCACACAGGGTAAACAGATTTAAATGTCATTATCAACTCAGATTGTTTTCGTTGAAGGTCTGCATTTAAACAGCTCACGATAGACGAGTTAAAGCATAGTTTGATTATTGTGCCACTCAACACAAGTCCACTAAGGTAGGACCTGAAAGTATACGGCACGCAGTAACATGGGGCCGTTTATGAATTGTTCATGAATGCTATGCAAAAGAGTAAGAGCGAATAACTTACAAGTGGCCGAATAATATGTGAGCATGAGTCGATACAGATTTGAACTTAAGCTGCAACAGCTGCTCAGGGTAGTAACGATTGCATGTAAACCACCTCAACAACCAACAGGGTACATTATTTGTTTCGGTATGTTTAGCAAAGGCTATTTCCACACAACCAAACAACAGTACTTTCTGAATGTTTCTTATTGCACTGACCAAATGTAGTGTCATGCACTGTTCATTTGCCGTAGTTAACAGATGCATCAAAATGGATGGGATAAGCAGAAACTACGTTTGGGTGATAACCGACGTAAAATGGGATAGCAAACCAGTAAACATAATCATTTCACAACAGTAACAGTAGGTGTTTCAACCTTAACTTATGTGATGAAGACAAGAAACCAAATGTGTAGCCACGATGGAAGGAGACTGATTAGCAACAACGCAATAATAATTATGCTTGAAATGGAAATGGAATTTGAAGGTAAAATAAACACCACTACAACCTGTGCATACAAAATAGTGTGTTTGGGATGATCCCACTCAATCAAAATATGCTCTTGTGATAACGTCTGTAATACAGTTTATGTAAGCGATGTGCAATGAGCAGCTGTAGGGATGCAGCGAGAGTTTCACGAGCATACAATATGCAACATCAGCGTAATGGCATAAAGTTAAGGAGTAGTTTTATACACCCAAGAAAATTTACACGAATAACCACTCAAGAAATGCAACCGTGTAGACGTGTTTTTTCTATTCCCGTTTCATTTCTTTTATTTAATGCTTCCGATATGCGAAATATGTAAGCGACAGGGCTCCAGGCTTCATAATTTGATGCAGTTTACAAACTGCTTTATGAAGCACTTTCCCCTACTGTTCACCGTTACATTAACTTTCCAATCCTGGTAAATGTCAGAACGTATCGATTTCTTTGCGTAAGGTCATTTCAATGTACCTCAATACGAGGCGACGCTAAAAAATTGCTGACGAAAGTACGACTCACAATAAAACTAAAATCACTTCGAGACACAAAAAGAATAAACTATGCTTCCACTTACCGTCATAACGATAGTTGGAACCATTAATAACTAAATTTGTATACTCCGGTTGATCCAACAGACCCAACATTTGCTCCAATTCCTGCATATTTCGTCGCGGTGTTTGTTCATTTCGTGATCTTGGATCGACTTGTATGGGAAACTTAGAAGACGGTGAGGGACTTGTGGAAGATGGTGAAGGACAAAGATCTATTTCAGTCTCCTGAGGTTTGCGATGTTCTGATGTCGGCAAGTAATCCTGAAACATGCTGCTTGCTTGATTACGCTTCAGAATTTCCACGTTGGTCTGGTGCAGCTCGTTCAAAAGAGCGTCTATCAAATAGTGGATTGGGTAAGATAGGAATCAATTGTGAAGGTGAAAGGCAAATAAAGTACGTAGCCGCGAAAGCTGAAAAATCAAGCATTTTATTTTGTATTGCTGATAAGCACTTTGGCGAGGTTTGTAACTTACAAGAGACCCAACTGTGAAAAATTTTGAACATGGGCTGGACTCGAGCGAGTAACAAAAACAGTATGCTCTAATGCGGCAAGCGCTCTACCACCTTGGCTACGGAACCACACTGAGAGCGCACAAATTTCAGATATGGACCCAGTCAACCACCCGCCGTATTCTTGTATGGAATCCACTAAATGAAACAGTATAATTGATGGTGGACTGACAGCTGGACATTCAGTTCTATTCTGGTTATCAGACAACTGACACATCCAGTCAACTAACTACCTTTGAAACATCCAAAGTACCAGGGAGGAATGAGAAGTAACGAGAAAAACACCTGGAAGAGCAAAACCCTGAAGAGTTAATCCAAAAACGGTCTTGATATCATTTCTCATCAGTGGCAGAGTCTGCCATCCATAGAACAACAGATACATGTGACGATAAGTCCGACAATTTTATTATCTATCATTTCGTCGTCATTGTTAATACTTGTGTAACAATCAGTTGAAGACTCGAGATTTTCAAAGGGTGAACCGTTCGCTAATAGTAACCTGATTAATGGCATCGATATGTGAGAAAACTGGTGGAATCCAGATAGGAAGAATGTTAGAAATTGCGTTTCTAGGGATTTGCAATTCTGGAAAACCTTGTTAACACTATTATTTCATAGACGAAGCATCTGTAGCATGTCGTAAGTAGTTGAAAAGACAGACAAATGGTATTTTACTAATTCGGTCAAGCTAAGTAACAGTTAGGAATATTCAAGATACACGCGAACAGGTGGGAAGTTTAGCTTTATATGTAAAATCAAGACATACAATAAGGTAAAAACCAAGCAATATATGATAATAACTAACAGGTAAAGATCAAGAACATCTCTAAAAGAAATAAACAGACTGAACTGTTTGAAAGATGACACGCTAGTGCACAATGAGGAGAAAACAATTGGAGAAGGGAGTGAGCAATGCCTTAAAACGCTGTACAATCGAAAAGCAACTGTAAAAAGAACAACAGTATATTTCGAAGTTTAACGTATTCACATAGTATAGTAGGTGATTCAGATTACCTATGAAAATTAAGTGTACAATTATTCGCCACAAGGACTAAGAAGGTACACAGAGAGTGTTGCTTGCGCACAAACAGCCCGTGATGAGAATACACACGACATAGTGAATTAAGCACCACATTTGCCAATGTTATGATTCGTGGTAATGAACATCTATAATGCAATTCAAATGCCAAAGGAGGTCTTTAACTGTAACAGACAAACGTTATCTGAAAGCGCATTCAAAAGGCATATTTTGCGCCAAAGAAAACATAACAGAATGTTAGGAAGTTTCATTGCGAAGTTTGAAACATCGAACGTAAAAAATCACACAAATATAACAATTCGAACTGTGCAAACTGGTCATAATGTATACTACAAGGACTTGACAACATTTTCATTGTTCACCCACAAGCTTACTCTACGCTTAAAACTCGATGTCGCAAATACCTCAGTTCTGAAACTTCCGTGGACAGTCGAAACCGTTCCTTCTAAGATTACAATTGTCGCGATGCTAAATACAACGCACCGTCGTGTAGAAGATTGAAATGTTCCGTCTTTAAATATCGAAAATGCCACAACTGAAATACTACCTCGTCGAGATAAACCTACAGTTTGTCACAAATTGGCGTTGCCTGTGAAAGACTACGCAACAAGAAATGAGAGGAATTTAAAAATGTAGACGTCTTTTACTATGACGTCATTCGTATTGTTGTATGACAGGCAGTTTCGTTGCGAGTAGTATACTACTCACGAGTAGTATATTACCCACAAACGACATTCAGGGACAAAAGGGCAGGCTCCGAACGCCAGAGAGACGACGGACAAGAAGAGACTATCGCAATAGTGTGTACGCGCTATGGTAGAAATTCTACCAAGGCGAATGACAACGTACTGACACCCGATGCATGTGAATACCTGTCTGACGTGCAAATGAGTGTACGCGTTTGAGGTTTGATTTTCGACATGACATATACGGGAGTTTGCGCAACAAACGAGTTCTCAGGCCAAGTGTCTTTTGCGGTCACAACAGTTTAATTGCTACCGGTCACCAGACGTTCGTCATGTTCTCCGGAGGTCCTTTTTTGCCATGGTATAACTTCTGTACTACACTATGTTCGACCACAAACCACTGGATGGTATTGATGACTTTACATACAGTTTTACTTCTAGGACCTGTGTATCTCAGTATCGTCTGAACAGAAAGTGTTTGTATTCGAACGAGTGACTTATGAAGGAAAAGATGGTGTAGCCATGTGAAGCCCATATGGATTTAAATTGACAGACGCATTTTCGAGAAGGCTTGAAAGACAGGTTCACGAAAGAATTTCACGTTAAATGCTTTGTAACCGTCATGTCACAATCCTTACTGATATGTTCTTTTAGCTTTTTTATAAAAAATTGGAGCTTAATTCACCAAAACTTCTCTGTGTCTAATAGGGTGAAGGCCAACAACCGTTCGCCCATTTTGGACATTCTTATGGCTAGACGTCAGTACGGAATGTTGTAACGGTGTGCTTATCGTAAGCTTAAATGCAGCGGGTAATATTTACCATTCTCTAGCTTCGTACTGGTTAGCTACAGGCCGGAGTCAGTCAGAATCTTATTTTTCTGATCCAGAAACACATGCACAGCAGAGTACCACATCAAGAAGCTGCTGGATAGGTTATTCTGAGAAAAATCGTAAGAACAATGTACCAAAACTGGCAAGCAATATACTTTACACAGTATAATTCTACAAACACAACTCAGTAATAACCAGTAAATCAACAGCTTGAGTTACAAACTTACGTCGACACTGAAGCGCAGTTATTCAGCTGCTAAATTGCGTGTGTTGTTGGACACTAGGGGTATGCCACTTCAATAACAGCGAAACACAACCAAGTGAACATGTCTCTTGCATAACAGGTCAGTGCTTATATCAACATATGACGGAGTGAAGTGACCACTAACTGCAATGTCAAAAATGACCTATGGATTGTAGAAAACCCGAGAAATTCGACTTCATCGATTGCCAAAACACCCCAACAACCAGTCACCCAGTTTGTCCGGTTAAATCGTTGCACATTTTGTTAGGTAGTCGTAAGCCAAAACTGCCAGCGATTAATGACGCAATGCCAATCAGACAACACTGGCCAGTTTTGTGTGCGTATGAAATTCGGAAGCAATCAACCTTATTCCAAGGAACCGGCTGCATTATTGGTGAACAAAAAATTACAACTATCAGGTTATTCTGTTCATTTGGCCACATACAGTTTTTATGACAGCAAACGGTCTTACATTAGCCAACAGTGGCAGCAAAACGCTCGCGACGTACGTCTTCATTCTCTGTTTTGACCGAATGGGTAAATGGAATGCAACGCTCTAAATAACCTTCAGCCTTCTTTCGAAGAGGGTAAAGGTTACATCGAACGGTGACTGACATGGTTAGGAATAATAACAATATGATATGTGAACCCATCCTCACGTGATGCTTTACACTACACTGAGGTACCTCCGCCTTTTGGTACGTTTCCTTGGCATGTCCCTTTCACACACATTGTTGCTTTATCTGTGCCTACCGCCCACCTGGGATGCATAATTCGCCTTCGCTTGAAGTGATTAAGTGTTTTGTAATGGTTAACATATAAAGCATACAGTATTCAATCGATCTGCACTGTCTTTGCGCTGATATGGGTCACCACTAAACCTTGTGTATTTTATTGAACTGGCTGAAGTTGAACCAAGGCAAATGCAACACAACAGTCACAATGGCTAAAAGGTTTGAAAAATTTCATCCGTTGTTGCTGCATCAACGGTGGTATTATGAAGACCCATGACATAAGCTTGTTCAGGCGTTCTCTCACAGCCTGAAAATTCGCACACTGGTCATCAATACAAATGAATTCTGGTATTCTGCTACAGGAACGGTGGCAAATTCAACAGAATGTTTTACGTCGGTACTAAAACGCTAGTGGTCTCTCCGCTTTTGGAGAACTGACCCTCTTCTTTGATTTGTTTACTTAGAAGCAGAATTTTTCAAAAACGGAATTTGGTCTGATCAAACGAGATTCTGTCAGTTGTTAGCTAGGCTTCCGAGTGAAGTCACCATACAGCTTTGCAATGTTAAAGTAAACAAACCGGTAGAATATGAGTAGGAGATCCTAAAAAAGGCAGTTGTTAATCGGGTGACACCCTTTGAAAAGACCCGAGTGCAACAACTTTTCCACGACCTAAAGCTAGGTAACAAACGCACTAACAGAAATGAAATAACTCATTGGTAACTCACAAATAGACAAAGCCCTCCGGGCTTAACAAATTGCCAGAAGCAACGCAAGCAATAATTTCCGTTGCTCGTTCACAAACCCTTGCCGAGACAGCAAAAATCGCTGATCAAGTAGTGAAGCGTTTTCAATCACTATCTGGTTGCTTGAATGTACCACATCCTATTCCACGTCCTAAAATAGGCACGCGCGGTCCCGACAATGTGGTTGTCTCAAAACGTGGTTCAACATATATTGAGGCTTTACGAGCAGAACTTGCATCTTTGCGACATGGTTTGAACGAGATTTCTTCAAGCCGTTCCTCAGGTTGTTGACCTGGTATATCATGCAGACGACATATGCCGCGGTCAAAAACTGACCGTTACTGGTACCATGAACGTTTTGGTTATCGAGTCAAACAGAGCACCAAACCCTGTAACTACGCGTCATCAAGGCGATGCAAACTCAGCGGCCGGTCGTTAATGGCAAACACTGCCATCGGCGCTGACTCTCCCTGTCGTCTCACCTTTGTATGGGATGTAGATCGGACACATATTCCTGGTTGATACCGGAGCGCAGGTTAGCGTGTTTCTGTCTGCAAAAAACGAGGTGCCAAACCCCTACAACCCACAGCTCCGTGCTGCAAATAGCACACCTACAACTACGTATGGGCAGCGGTCTTTACCTCTTAATTTGGGCCTCCGACGGATATTCCACTGGGTGTTTACAATTGCCGCGGTACCTTTTGCCATAGTCGGCATCGATTTTCTCAGGCATTTTGACCTTCTGGTGAATACGGGACGCCGCCTGTTAATCGATTCCAGCACTTGGCTGAGCATACCCGGCGCGCAAGCAACTGTTGCGGCCATAACATCCATATATGCCCAACTCCCCCGCCCATAGACAATTTGTGGATCTTTTCAATGAGTTCCCATAAACCGTCCGCACTCACGGATAAGGTGAAAGTCATCGAGCCAAAATCCTTTTAGGCAACTTCTTCGTTTAGTGGTCTGGTCAACTACTACCGACGCTTCATACATCGTTGTGTGCATGTAATGCAGCCAATGACGGACCTTCCTCGTGGAGCTGAATGCAAATCCGAGTTCACAGAGGCTGCACGCATTATGTTCAATGAGCTCAAGCATGCGGTCGCCGACTTGGGCCTCTTTGCTCATCTCGATCCGAACGCACCACTGTCAACAGTAACCGACGCTTCTGACACAACCGTTGGTGTTGTGTTAAAGCAGTTCGTTGGAAAGCAATGGTAATCTTTAGCTCTCTTCTCCAAACGTTTACAAGCCGCAGAATCCCACTACAGAACTTTCGGTAGAGAGTTACCAGCCATCTGTTTGAACATCTGCCACCTCCGTCATTCGGCGGAAGATAGGACATTTACGGTTTACACCGATCACAAACCGCAAATTTTATTCTCTAAACGCTCCATCCGACAGACATTCCTCAAGGGGAGTTAGGTGCCAGGACTATATCTCACAGTTCACGACTGATATAAGATAAGTCTTAAGTACTCAAAACACTGTTGCGGAAGCCCTTTTATACGTTCACAACCTCGGCGCATCTGCCGACAATGGCATTGATTTGGCAGCCATGGCTGCTGCACAAGCCACTGATACCGAGATCGCGCATCTTCGTCAAAAGAGTCCTCTCACAATTCAACCCGTATCTCTGACATCGCCAGAGGGGAAAATCCTCTGCGATACTTCCCAGGACATCCCTACCCTGTAGTGCCTGCATCTTTCGCCGCAGTGTTCGATACACTGAATAGCTTGTCTCATCCTGGCATATGCGCTTCAGTTGAACTTGTCACTAAACGTTTCGTATAGCCTGAAGTAAACCAGGATGTTCGCAATTGGAACCGCTCCTGTCTGTAAAGCCAACGTTCCAAAGTCCATCGTTATACGAAGAAACTTCTTGACACTTTTCCTTTGTCCGATGCACGTTTTCACCAAGTGCACTTCAAACTGGTGGACTCTTTACCATCCCCAAATGGCCCTGTTTATCTGATGACGTGTTGACTACGTCACAAGATGGCTTGCAGCCATACCGCTACCGAACTGCTTCTCAGAAACGGTAGCTAGCGCCTTTCCGAAACGTTTAGTGGCACAATTCGGTTGTCCAGTATTGGTGACCAAAGATCGTGGATTACACTTCGGAGGACATTTTGCCGTCCTCTTAAATACGCTAGGATGGAAGCACATTCGCCCTACGGCTTACCATCCGGCAGCAAGTAGGATAGTTGAACGTTTTCATCGTTAGTTGAAAACCGCTCTTAGTGCGCATGTTAGTCCTTCGTGGAATGAGGTACTTCCGTTAGTTCTTTTAGGATTACGGAACACGGTTAAGGAGGATTCGAACGCTACTGCAGTCAAACTAGTTTTTGGCTGCACACTTAGGTTACCAGGTGAACTCGTTTCACCGGCACCTTCAGCACCGTAGGATTACGGCAGTTTTACAGCTCGTTTAACGCACCACATGCGAAAGCTACACCCGGTGCAGCCTAGGGAACAATCATCAGCTGTTCATGCGCACGCCAAACTTTCCTCACATACACAGATTTTCCTTCGTAATGATGGTCTTCGTCGTTTACTGAAACCCTCACACATCGGTCCCTATCGTGTCCTTGCAAGGGACACGAAAACCTTTACTGTTAGTCGCGACGGCAAAAGCGAGGTAGCTTCTGTCGACGGGCCGAAACCAGCATTTATGGAAGGATCATCAGTTACAAGTCCGTCGACACCTGGAACCCCCGGTGACAGCAAAAAGCGTTCCGTCTTCAGAACCCTCTAAGGTCGTCGATATTCCCGCAACCACTCTAACTTCAGGCATGATCGTCTTGGTGGGGAGCTTCGCAAGCCCGTACCCTCTGTTGAATACGCTAATACTCTTTATTTTGGCAAAGGACGCTTTTCAGTATGACATATACGCAAATTCCTACCCATCGTTTTTGTCCACCTGCTTTTCCGAGTTATGGCATATTTGGACCCGGGGGTTTACCTTGAAAAAATCAAGAAAGAATTATTGTTAACGGTCTACCTATTTATTTTTTGGGTTTTTGGATATTTTGACACATAAACAAAAAAAAACGATAAACTGTTTGATTCGACCCTCATCCCTTTGTAGTTACCTTATGCGTTACTAGGTCTGCAACCAACACGGCTTTGTTAGGGACCAGGTTTATTCGCACGCTAACAGCTTTATTTCTTGAGTCTACCCACTTTAGACAGAAGCACAAGGAGAAGAGGAAACCGAAGACAGCGACCATCAAGGTTTCAGTGTCCAGGAAACCGTCGGCTGTTAAATTACTATTACTTGACAGGATACGTTGACAGGTTGAGTTATCCTTTTCCGTTTGTTGTGCGGGTACTTCACTATGGTTGTGAGTTTTTAGGGTTAGGCAGCCCGCTGCGATAGAAAAGAAACGCACCGGAGACTGAATAACACAAATAAAAGAATCCTATCAACACAGTAGCCATTCTCGACCAACCCTTTCCCGAACTTTTACTCTGGAATACCGAAGGCATGTTTAATAGTTACTAGCCTTCTGGAGGAGAGCTATGTAGCGACTATTTAAAACAGTATCTATGATATTCGCATTCGATTGCACGTTTGTGATTATTTGGATATTTTACCTAATTTTGCTTTAGCCAAGCTATTTTGTAGTATCTGTCCTAGGGCTACAAACATAACTCGCTCCGCGCCTCGTTAGCTTGACATGTCTCTCTGTAGATTATACTTTACAGGGTCGATATCAATATCCATGGGTCAACGCACCGAGTCTTTGTTTTTCATTGTCGATCGGTATAGTGAGTACTGACTGGGTAGTATTCTGTTGGACTGGTACCAACAATTATGGCCCCATATAAGCAATTCTCCGGTCCAACACAGGCGGCAACGTGTCACATGGTGATCACCTTGTGCAACCCAAGCATAGCTGCAACTTGACCATATCGGCGTCAACTTACAGTGGACTAAATTCGCTAAAGACTGTCGCTCGTTCCAGAATGACTATCTTGATTAAGGCTATGACGTAATTCGTGCGCACTTCGCTTCACAAGTTGCACAAGTCAAGTAGAAACCCAGTGATGATGCTATACGAAACGTTACTCAAACAATGGTGACAATCAAATCACTCAATTCATGACATTAGAGTTGTAGAGACACTTTTAGTTGGTCACGTATTCCAACTACTTTGCTATTTATTTTGACCGTTGGCATTATTAACATTGTTTGATTGCATGGCTGCACTCTCCTGTTTGTGCGACATGAATTTCTCATCGCTTGCCGGCTGGTTGGTCGAGCTTTGCTTTTTGTTGTGCTTCGTTTACAGCCCATTTTCGCAACCTACTTGCAACAAACGCCGTTGTCTATTATTACGCTTTCTCGTTTAATTGCTGCGGAGAATAGACACGGTTCTTGATAGACAAACGTTCCAATCCTCTACAGAGTGAACCAAAAGAACGCTCGGTAAAAATTAAACAGATAGGTGAAGTGGTTATAAGAAGAGCTGTCTTAATGGAGCGCTACATATGCACGCAAAGATTCCACTGATACGACAGAGCTTAGGAATGAACGAGCATAATGATGGCCATCATTAACTCCGTCAAACCGAGAGCGAACCTTGACGTGGCGTGACGGCTTGTGCATCGTAATGGCCTATTAGGCTAAACTGGACGGTGTGGTCACCACACCGACAAAATCAATCATACTAGGCAGGCCAATAGGTAGAGGTCTGAAAACTACAGTCTCCTGATACTCCAGGCTGAGGGTTGAAAGGTTGGCATTTTTTCCGGAAAAAGTATCAGTTCCAGCATACTGCCACCCACCCGCTGCCTCGTGGTACAGGCTTTGAGTCAAAGGATATGGTTGAGAACCCTAATCGTTCTCCTACCTAGATCTGGGCGTGCTGGCAGAATCTCAGCCTACATACAACCATTAAGACTCACAACAGCAATACCTCCACACTGCTTCGGACGTCTCCCAGTATAAACTGGGCTGTCCTATATGCTGCATACAGCAGGGTGGATAAGCGAAGATTTGCTATTACTGACCCCTCTCCCAATATTCTATCAAATCTAAGTCTCGTCATCCTCATCATCATAGTAGACAAGGGTCCGACCAAAAGGTACTGTGGCTCGGGCCACCGCTCACCTCAACACTGACGTGGAATATCCTAGAAGAAAACGTTAATAAGACGGTTGAAAAGCAACATACGAGGACTAGGCGGAAGAACTAGGAGTGGTATGAATGCAGATAAGTCACAGACTGCGACACCGCCATCTCGGATAGCGTCTCTAACCAACGATTTGAATGATTACGAGGACCCCAGCCACGCAGGCAACACCTACTCACGTTGCTCAGTAGAGCAATCAGGGTCATTGTATTTCGTTTTTACGGTGTTGCCTGATCACCACGTGGTTTCATCCAAGTGTTGGTGGTCTCAGTATATAATTCTCGGTACGGTAAACGCTTAGCTGCCATACGGAGTACGTGACCCAACCATCGTAGGCTGTGTAACCTGATCAGTTGGCCAATTGATCGCGCATCCCCAGCGTTTCGGAAAGCGTGCAGGCAAACGGCTAGGATACTCATGCAATCAACCCACTTAACGTGGACTGAGTGGCAGAAACAACGATAGTCAGACACAGCAAGTTGGTTAACATCCTCGTCGCGAACAGATCACACTTCCGAATTATCGAGCAAAACAGAACGTACACAGCCATTATATACTCTTCTTTTCAGCGACAACCGGACGTCCGTTCGATGCCACAGATGACACAAGCTAGCAAAGGCAACTCGTATCTTTGCCATCCTCGCTGATATCTCATTAACACAATAACAAACTAACGAGACAGAGCTATCCAAGTATTTGAAACATTCGCAAGCGGATTACCTGTAATGAAGAAAGTAGGAGTGGAACACTGCTCCAGTCTTAAAGGAGTATTTTACACTTTCAAAGTGCGAAATGCATTCCAAACAAACCATTCAAGTCACTCACCTTGTTCAACATAATCTGCATGTTTTCAACAGAAGGGCTAAATCATCATCTTCATCGACAGCAATATATCAGTGGTTCATATTGATGCTTAACTGCCACTCAGCCAAAAAGAAAAAAACCATATCGGAAGAGAGAAGAAAAAAGAAGACAGGAAGAGGACCTAACTACTAGAAATAGCTAAATAATACAATGTCATCCGCATACTCCATGGTGGTCAACCGAGCGCCAGAAAGAAGCTTAACGCCAAGCTCACTGCACTCCTTGATTGCACCATCCAGAGTGTCGTCCATGACAAAACTGAACAAAAATGGAAAACCGGTCACCTTCGACGAATATCACTAGAAGTGATGAACGCCTGGGACAGTTGTCTATGAACCCTCATCCTGCTTGCCGTGTTAGCATACAGATTCAGATTCACATATTTCCCTGGTACTCATTTGCGAAGAAGACAGCTCCAGATAACATTACGAACAACTGAATCGAAAGCATCCTTTAGGTCTAGAAACACCACGACCGTCGGATGCTAACGTGAATGCCGATGGTTCAGATCCGTACAAAGTAAAACTTTTGATCAACGCATCCTCGATCGGATTGGAATCCTGCCTGTTCTTCACGTATCTGGGCTTAGTGAGCCGAAGTAAAATTAGACCAGTGAGTAACTTGGGCGAAACAGACTCTAGACTGATGGTATGGCTATGAGATCCGTTGTGTTGCCGTTAATAATCTCGCATACTGACTTTTTGAAATGTATAGGGTACAGTTTAGGAACCTTTGCTGATTTCCATCAAATCGTTGATCGCGTGCCATCAATCATTTCTACTCACTTTTACTGGGCTACATTAAATGATCATAAATTTGATGTTCATCGGGTTGTACTTTTGTTTAACCAAGTCACTTCCGCCCTAGGAATTGCAGCAGCAGCACGTTATAGTTGACTGTTGACATATAATGAATGGTTCATCACAGTGAAACACGCTAAGTAGAAAACACAGGAAGGGTATACGACTAACACGCTGCAATCAAAAATATGACACAAATCGTCAAGGTGAGCTAGATGGACCGTAGGATGAAGACGTGTACTAACAAAAATACACCGTTTCATACCTTCAGTCATTTCACAACAAAGCACAGACCACTCCAAATATATTCGCAAGCCAGCAATCATAAGCACAAACGATGTCATAGTAATCTACCAACAAGTCAGGCAGACAACGATGGACGACAATGAAAACCTTCCGCCAAAACGGAGCTATATGAAACCACAGACCATAACGGGACAACCTAAGACGATGAAACATGAAACACAATACTACACTGCCCAATTCAAAAGAGCCCAATGAAGTGATCAGCAAAATCATTATCGTAGTTGTTTCATTGTATGGCATCACGTTTAGAACCAACTATGCGGCTCTTAAAGTGTCCTCGTAAGGTTAAGTATTGAGAAGGTTTGTGATATTGTATTTCGTCTCAAAGCAGACTTCGATAACACTGTATGGCCTCAAAAAAGAAGCATTAAGCACAGTTTATCACATCGCTACTTCCATTTCAAAGTGCATACGTGTGTTGCAGACAAAATTATTACCAATATACAAGAGTATAACGTTAGTTACATTGACCTAACAGAACACAGCACTGATAATAAGGCATCCTCACCATTTTTGACCACTATTTGTAGTTATTCATTAGTTAACTACTAGTCAATTGTCCGTGAAAAATAAACTATAAGAACATACTATTTTTGAGCTACTGTCCCTAGTATAAAGAGTTTGACAATTATCAATACACCATTACAGGATATAAGGGCTAATAAAGAAAACTTTCACAGTGCGACTCTAAAGATAGCGTGAAGGTTTAAGATATAGTGATATGGAAGCAGTTTCTACAAAGCTATAGGATGGTATCTTAGGGAAAGCAACTAGTATGAGGCATCACTAATATTTTGTTTTCAAACCTCCGGTAGTGCCTCTGACAAGCAATTCGAAGGTATGACGATCTGCATTCAGTTTCAAAGTATTCTTCAATTCGGCCACTGAGCTATCCGGTAAGTGATGAACTAGTAGTGGCTAGAGAAAACAAGTGTGATTGAAATCTAGATAACATGCACACCACTCCCCAAACAGCATATCTAGAGAAAATGAGTCATACCCTCATTTTACCTTAAGTGCACATTGCTGTATTATTTTGCATTCCAATATGTCTTTGTGACGCAAAGAATAACGGCTGTAGACATGATCAGACCTTGGCGAATTGTGAGTTGATCCAAAATCTTCAGCTGTCTTAAAATACACACCATGAGCGTACCACCAAGGATCACCCGGAATGTATCCCTACCACACTGACTGAAGCATTATGATATCATCATTAGATGTAATGACAACAGTACCTCCATTTAACTATTTTATCCATACTGATTTTGTCTTATCAATGAACACCGGGTAAGTCCAAGAAACTTGACAATTGCAGTCGCCGAGTTTTGTAGTGATAAATCAACAAAAATGGTCTTTGAGACGTTCGTTAACTAGTGTTTATCAAAACGCATACCCCAAGCGTGAATTAACTTAACAAACAAACAAACAATCCAGGTTATATTGAATGCGCGTTAGACGGTTCTGTGCTTATCTCGTTCTGATTAAGTGCCATGATGTTTCTCAGGTGTGTCAGCTGAAGCAGCGCACATTAAGTGATGAACCACAGTTATCTACTTCTACAAAAAAACAGCATTCGGTTATAAACTGAAATATAGTTGGCTAATATCAGAATCTAATCTGCTTTCTGTAGTATCTTGTCACTCACCCGTGGCACGGTAAGAATCCGAAAAATACTGACTTAATTTGCGCTCCACAAAGGCATTCACCGTGTAGGTGTTACTTATCCATCAATACTGTCATGTAAGGCATATCTGAAGACTAATTACGCCAACGATATAAAGAGAGGTAATACCCAGGCCCAGTCAGTCGTACATATTCTCTGAGAAATGTGCTTCCAATTAAGATGTTACGCAAACCACAACTATCCAATATGTACGGAGTGCTATTTTAATTCCGTAGCATTCATCCTTTATACGGACGTAGTTAAAGTGTGTACAATAAACTCAGGAAAAAGAATATTTCCGCTAAGCAACGTCCTCACGATGTTGGATGCAATCATGAGGTCAGCGTGTATGCGCATTGTTAATGAAATTGAGAAGACATTTAGAGTCGTGTGTGGCTTTTCGATACTGACTACAATGACCGACTCAGAGATATTTATAACTTTTAAGTTGAAATTGAGTTATATAGCATTAGACTCTATTTCCATCAAGTACAGAAGCTGTCAGTTATCCAAGCGGGTATGCTTCAGGATTATTAACGACTCAGTTTAGGAGACGAAAAACGGAGATGTTTGGCAGATGATTGCTTAATTTTACCTGTATGCTCCTTGATCACGCCGTGCTTCAACAGTAAAATAAGACTGGAACTCTACTTCAATTTGAGGTGGTACATTCTTGAATGGATAATTCTTGGTCATTTAATAAAAGGGGTTGATAAATTAAATAAGGCAGAGGTACAGAAAGACTGTCAAACAGTGACATTCGATTTGATATCAGGGTCACCGCTACAGTGAGTAGCTCCATAAAACGCAATTCGAGTAAGAAACCAATGTGATCGTGTCGGGGAAGCTGCCAGTTCCCCGAAAACCTTGTGTGGCCACAAGTGACAAAGTCCATTTGTGAGTGACCTTTACCTTTGCCATGGCCGTGCGTGGCTCCGGTCTCCACATTCGACCTACGCCCTCGTGACAACTGTTGTTGTCATCCCGATTACACACCTAGACTGTACTGTCTAGACTTTTGTCTGCTCCATTCCCTTTGACATTGCTTGTTGCTAGTCACAAACCCTACAAATACGAACGGGTTTGTGACCATGTTGTCTTCGGAGTGAGTGACATAAAGTAGCTCTGTCCGGAGGCCAGTCTTTTCTCTGTGTTCGTTCGTTAGCCTCAAGTGGTTGGGTTGGCCGGAAAAAAA
>JTDE01001945.1:78889-89501 GCA_014338405.1 Paragonimus skrjabini miyazakii
TAATTTCGTGCCCGTAGTGGCATAACTGACATCATGTGCCAGGCTGTATTTTACTACGCACATATACCTCCACCATGTAGCTATAGGCAACACGATTTCCTAATGCAGTAAAGTCGCAAATTTTCGAAGGATCAACCAGAGTTTGAAAATTGAGATACCAAATTTTTCGTTACCGAATTACAAATATAAACCAGATATATGCCAGAGATCCAATGAGTGCACAGAACCCACCAAGATTATCCATCTCGAAAATCCCGCTTAAACAAACGCGACCTTGAGACTCGGCAAAATGCATGCGTAATTTAAAATATAAATGATTTCAGCGATTTGTTCACGGGTTCGAGGTTGGAGGCCCATTTCACCCGGTGCCAGTCAGTTTGTCCGCTTTTATGTCAGCGATGTTCTGTTGACCTAAAAAGCAGTATTTGAAAACAGGGTGTAGCACCGCTCTTGGGGGTCACAGGTAATACCGAGAACAGAGTAAAATACTAATCTAGCAAAGCATTGTAAAATACTTATCTAACAACTTCTTAAGTATGTGAGAATCTAATGACGCTTTGAAGCGGTCCCTAGAAGAACAGCTAACAACCTCCAATGGAAGGTCGTTCCAGTGATTGATAACCCTATAAGAGAAGAACTGTTGCCTTAGGAAGGTCCGGGGTCGAAGCCTATAGAGCTTCTTGTCGTGACCCCTTCGACTGTTATCAACCACTGTGATAAAGGACTGGTGCACGAGTCCTGGGCTGAAGAAAAAGTGCGTGAAAAATAAGTCGCCGCGGAGTCTTCGAAATTCAAGTGGATAAAGGTCAAGAATTTCAAGACGAGACTCGTAAGATAAATGCCGCAAGTCAGTGACCAGTTTGGTGGCCACTCGCTAGACACGCTCGATGGCGAGTATATTCTTCTTCAAGCCGGTGTATGTAGAGTTCTCATTATTTTGTACTTCATTCTGCTAACATTACGTAACTGCTACATCAGTCCACATTGTACATTTTTGTTTGACTTGAGTAAAACAACAACACAACACGTTTTCGAATGAACTCTGCTACACGCGCTTGCTGGTTCTTCCTATGACGCCAGTGTTTGCTACCCAGTTTAAAACATCCTATTTGTTGGATTAACTTTCAGCTCGGTTACTTCGCATCCTCAGTTACGCTTGGAATAATCTGAATACGTTACAGCATCATTGGACATCTCACGAATATTGTCAATCTTTGGTGAGTCCAGTCCTTGACTTCACTCGTTATTTTTGTATCGAGAATTATTGTAGTTCACACATCTGTTCCACTACATGTATACGACTTAGTTTGCGTACTCGAGCAATGGTCTGATATAGACTCCGTAGAGCGATTGAAAAGCATGCCTGTCTATTCGCGGAAAGGCTCCATTAATCATCCCAAGAGTCCCAAGTCCCTTTTTGGCGGCCATCTGGTGGTGATAAGAAAAGGATTAACTAGCCTACAGCCAAATCTCTAGGTCCTTTTCAAGGTCAACTTTCGTGATATCTGTTACACTTTGTGCATCATGTATCACGAATAGATTCCCCGAGTCTCCTCCAAGCGACATACTTGCACACGTACTGTCGGTTAAAGGGAGACTCCAGTCTTCTGACCAGCCTTTAATACGATCGAGGTCAGTCTTCAATGCACTGAGATCAGAAGCAATTCAGATTTTTGAATCATCCGCATAACGGACAGCATTGCTAGAAATAAGATCGGGAAGGTCATTGATATAAATTAGAAACAACAACGGACCGAGCACGGATCCTTGAGCAACTCCAGCGGAGATCGGAGAAGGAAAATAAAAGTCCGATCCGGATTTTACCCTAAAAGCTCTGTTATCAAGTAAAGATGTAATCCAGCGAAGAACCTCTCCTTGGATCCCATAGATTTCTAGCTTATGTAAAAGAGGACCGTGTGGGACACGATTAAATGCCTCAGCAAAGTTGAAAATGATGACATCCGGAATATGGCCATTGTCTTTGGCATCTGTCAGGCTATCCATGTAGATAAGCATATTGGTTATGCATGACCGGTCTGGAAGAAAGCCATGCTGAGTAGAAGAGAAAAGATTATTCGAGAATAAATGCTTGAGGATAGCGCGTTTTAACAGGCGCTCCATTACCTCGCATGGGATGCTGATGAGGCTGATCGGCCGATAACTCGCAGGGTAATGACGATCTCCTGTCTTAAATATAGGTGTGACAATTGCCTCTTTCCATGCCTCCGGAAGAGTGCTGGTTCGAAGTGTCTGTTTGAACAGACTATGGAGGAGATCCACCAAACCCAGGACCGCTTCTTTCAAGATCCGAGGATGGATCACGTTTGGTCCCATTGCACTGTAAGGGTTAATCTCAAGCAACAGATCCTGAAAGTCGAACACAGAGATATCTGCGGAAAGCCAGGTTTCCGTTAAAGCAAGAATATGAGAACAAGTGTCGTGTACCAACTGTCTAAATTCAGGTAGTTTGTTTAGAAGTCTCAGACAGTTAGTGTACACGCACCTGAGGGATACCTCCTCGTTTGACTGGGTGCAAAAAGAGACTGAAGAGCGCCAGTAAGAACTTGAGAAAGCGGTCCTAGTAGCGAGGGGTAGTGTGTAGACGGCGTCAGAGTTTACTGAGCCCTCTTGGAGGGTTGCGGCCGTTACTTCACCGCCTGAGCATATGTGAGCGTTTCTGTGGGAAGCTTCCTCCGTTTCTGGTTGCTCAAGTTTGATGGCTTGTGGAATGCCTTCACTTTTTGAAGTACTGGGGGGTGGTTTGCAATTTTGCATCCCCAAAACTTTGGTTGCGGTTTTTGGTTAGAAGAGAATCTAGGAAGAAATGACCGTGACCCGGCAGAGGGAAATGCGGCTGGAATGAGCCAAGTATGAGCCTTTCTGTAAGCTGGAGGTCACCCAAGGAGACCCATTGGGTTGTAAAGATTAGGAATAAAGCAAGTTTGTGTAGAACTTTTTTGAGGTCCGATGGTTGGGGTTTACTGCAAGACTGTTGCTCTGTGGCCTCTTTGGGGGCTACTGGTTCAGACCCGTGCAGCCCAAAAGATGACTGACCATCCAAGGGAGTGGGGGCAGTCGTCTTTGGTGTGGGTGTGGGTACATGGGTTGATTCATCCAGAGGTGCTGGTTCCTTCTTAAGAGTGGGAATAAGAACCCTCACATTGGCTTCAAGTTTGGGGTCAGCCCTGATGCGTGACTTTGTTTTCTCAAGCTGGGAGCGCTTCTGCCGCTCCTGCAATGAGCGATCCAGTGAAACTCCTTTTAAATTAGTATGCCTTTTTTCAGCTGAACCGTCTTGTCCAGTACTTCCCCCGTACTGACCTTTGCGGGTGATGTCACACGAAGTCCAAGTTACCTCTTGGTAGCATTGGAGCGAAGCTTGCTGGCCGAAAGTGAAGTTGTTAAGTCTGGAGGGAATACGGTGTTTAACGCCGCTCTTGCTTGTTTACCCGGGGAGCGTGTGGTCGGAAATCGTCCCCACAAAACAAGCACCCTCTCCCGGAGTGCCTTTTCCCTCAGATTTGTCGCGGCTTCCTCAATTTATTCCGTGGACAAAGCCACTGCCTTACGAGCAATGGCCACACCCGGAAGGGCGAGCGCAATAATCTCGTTCAGTGTGATCAGTTCTGACCTCATGTCAGATAGATGCGTCTGTGTTTCTACCATGTCTACATGTCTGGCACTGCATACCGTTTTGAACTGTCTTATGACAGTCGAAACGGCCACATGCACTCGATACTTCTGATCCACCGATGCTGTTGGATCTCGCGCGAGTCATTGTGAAGAAAAGCGGAAGTGTTAGCGTTATATAAAAAACAGTGGGCAAGAGGAGTAGAACGTGAAGCCAGTAAATAGTGGAACCGAACAGATATCTGCTCAGATAATAATCGGTCAAATAAATGCTCTAAATGGTACAATATAAAAACGGACATAAATACTAATAGCCAGATAATTTTAGACGGAAAGAAATTAGTATGTTATTCGCTAACGATTAACAGTAATCGTATGTAAATTTATGAGGCACAAAGCACCAGTAGGACAAAAATATGACTAGACAATGACAGCGAGAAAAGTTGAACCAAATTTCGAGTTACCCGATTAAACCGGAATGAATATTTGAAGAAAGACATAAAAATAAGAACACAAACTTCCAGTGACTACGCACTGCTCATTTTATGGCAAATGGGTTTTAGTGATGAGTTGTTCTTTTCGTTTATTTTTCCGCTTTCATAGTGTGGTTCATTTTTGTTTATCAAAGCGTGCATATAATTTACGAATCGGAAGTGATTTCAGTTTATGCAGTGTATTTAATTTTTTACGGAGTAAGCAGTTGCTAGTGTTTAAATAATTATATTCCGGTTACGTGTCGCATGTCTGTCACCTTTTTCTCGATGAGCAGTGCTGAAATTCTACTATTATCATGATTCGGTACTACCTGTGAGTCGAAATTTGATTGGAATTCTTCTCGCTATTATTGTCTACGCATTTTTGCTCTATTGGTGCCCTGTGCTTTAAAAATTGCATTGGATTACTGTTATTCGTTACCGTATACCATACCGAACCATTACCTATTGAAACTGTTGTGTTGCATTTTATCCGTTTCTGTATCTGTTTTGTATTGTGTATTGTTTCTATTGCAAATGATGCGAGTAAGATCTAACAGTGCTGGGACCCAAGTGACTGAGGCAGAGAGCATTTGCGACGGTTATGGATGCAATAAGTCCGTGCAGAACGGTATGCAGTGCCACCAGTGCCAGAAGTAGTTTCACTTCAAATGCACTGGCCTCAACGAACACCAGTGTAAGCAACTTGCTTCTTCCGCTTTAACTTTTATCTGCATGAGCTACAGGTTTGACGAAAGTTGAGGCGCCGCTTTGCAGCAGAGTAGTCACGTACGCGTCACGAAAAGTGAAGCGACGCAGATAACCTGCGACTGTAAATGCGGAGCTGTTCTTCTTAGCACTATATATCCTTCTGTTTCCTCTATGGGGAATAGGATGTAGGAATACCAGCGGACTCTGTCCGGAATGAAGCTGGAACACCAGTCCCCAAATGAATACATAGCGCTTGCCAGCCCTGAAGTTGCGTTCACCAAGAAGTCAGTTGCCCTGTCAACTGCACATATAGAGGAGGCAGCGGCGAACATGAAAGAAAAAGCTCTCAGGGAAAGGAGAGTTGTTTTATGGGGCCGCTTCCCCACAACTTCTTCACCAACCGAACTAGCTAAGTCAGTCTTAGCTTATTCGTTCTCCCCGGACGTTACAAATCTCGTATACGCGAGCAGGCCACGCGCCAAAGCAACCAAAATGTCACTCGGTCTTTTGATAACCTTGTCAACCATGCTGAGTCCCGAAGCAGTGGTGGAAAAATCAGAGACTCAGAAATCCACCGACGTCCACCTGAATGGCGTTTCTTTTGGCCGCTCTCGGCGAGAGAGGGCAAAACGCGAGCAGCAGACTCGCACCGAGTCACGAATCATGGCGGACGGGAAACTACAGCTGGACACTGAGGTCGTGGTTTCTGCCCCCGTAGTACCCACTCGGGTCTATGTGCCAGTGACGTCGCGTCCGCAGCCTCACAAGATGGCCAACAGGGCCACTAGGCCGCCCCGACCAAGAACGATCACACCACCATCTTCAATTCTAAGTTTTATTTCACACTTCTCCTCGCACCCTCCTATCTCTTTTCTCACCAAGTCATGTGGGGAGGTAGCTCTCAAGTGTATGTATAGGAACTGTCCGAGTTTGTTCAATGAATTACCGGAAATCAGGCAGTTAACTAGTGACACACAACCCCACATATTTGCTTTCACGACGACCTGGATTACAGGTGACATCGGTGAGAGTGAACTGAGTGTCCCCGGATATTCAGTTCGCCGAGCTGACTCCACCCGAGGGAGAATGGGGGGCTGTGTGAGTTTCCTTCACCAGCATCTCCCAACGCCCACGGTTATCAGTGGTTTTCAGCTCTCTCATAAATGTGATGCACTGTGGCTTCGACTGACATCGCGTGGCCCAGACTCACTCTTCGTGGGGGTCATTTACCCTTCTCTTTCATCTGACGACTCCGAAGGCGACACTCCTCTTGTGAACTTAGACAACTTTCTAGGACAACAACCCTTCACTCATCTACTCATTACGTACGACACCAATGCCCCCAAGATGAACTGGACATCAGTTTCTCAACAGGACTGTGAAAGCGGATTCTGGACTTCCCTATCGACGTTAGTACGACAGAGTGCTTGGACACAGCATGTCGACGCCCCGACGCAAAATCGTCCTGGTCAGAATCCTTCTCTGCTCGGTTTAGTCATTACTAATGAGAGCCACCTGGTAGACAGAGTGATCATCAAGCCACCACTTGGACACAGTGATCATTACGTGCTTATCTTTGATCTTATCTGTTACTGGTTACAACAACCAGCAAAGAAGTCCACAGTTCGAAACTTTAATCCAGCTGATTTTAACTTTTCGCCTGGTGCGCTTTTGAGGGCCGCCAAGTGGCCCATGGCCCATCTCGCGCTTCTTTTCTTCTTCCTCTTAGTTGCTGCCGTTGGTCCCAGGCTAGGCTAGAGCTAACTACTTATGATATTTCCAAACATTGCTGGAAATATACGGTTTGCTTCCAAACCTCAGTGTCTTCTCTAGTTCGATGTCTGTTGGGACTGCTTTTCGATTGCTCTTCAGGAAAGGCGTATTAAATTGTTAGTGGAAGAGGGTTTAGCGCATGGCCGTTTGTCTACCACAAATTGGTGGTAAGGTAAGGTGATATGATTTCCTGAAAACCTTGCAGATTTATTATCGCTGTACGAAGTGCAAAAGGCGAAGGAGTGTATGCAGGGGTGCGCAACGTGTCTAGTGGGTTAACTGTTGTTAGTCTTAACAAATTTGTTCTCGTGACACATTTTGCAGGTCACAATTTCATGTGGTCCGACTAGATGCGTATCTGGCTGAGAGCTCTTTCGAGTCGCACCACAACCACCCTCTCAATCGTCTACTATATGATGTCCATCCCACGAATCGTGGACTCACGGTTGGTGAATTGAACGAATGCGTGAGTCTATTCCAGTACAATGCACCAACTGCTAACATTTAACATTATGTGGCGGATGTTTACGGTAAGTTTGTCATGACCGTTGGCCGTGGAAACATCCGCCGCGCGTTAAAGCCTGCAATGTCAAGTGAGTCTTTCACGTAAGATTGGTCACGGATCATTGGAGAACCTCGAAGAAATGCTATCGGTGATTGGTGCGACAAGTGCGGTGCGCACTATGCGGGATAACGGCAACAGATATATGCATATCTGCTCTGTCCAGTGAATGCAGGTCAAACTTTTCCGACGTTTCCCGCGTGCTGTGAATGTGGATGTCGCCCACAGGATAAACAGGCACAAGTATGTCATTGTATATTTCCCCACACTTCCCAAGCTGGAAGCTATATTAGTTCCTCGCAACAGACGGTGTGGGTCATGGCCGACCCGTTATATACGGGTACGTTTGTGGAGGAAAGTATGCTTCACTACGTAGACTTTCCAAAATACTTCTTGCAATGATGGGCGATCAAACTGCACTGAGAACATTTGTTATGGATAATGTGGCTGCGCAAGTGATGGCAACATGTGGTGTTCGATTACGACATCCTGTTGTGCTATTTTTATGTACGTGATGCAGTATGTAAGCATTTTAGTGGGCAAAATTCGTCCGTCAAACTTGTTAAAAGACACTCTTTCCGCAGTCGTTTTCTCTTCCACTGAATGGTTACGACAGACAATGAGGAAGAATAAGTTGCACCGTTACACTGTTCACCGTAGGTTCAAACGTGGTTTGTATATCATCGGCCGAACGGATAGGACGTTTCTGAACTATTTGTTGTGTAATTGGCTGTACATCAAGCCAACGTGAGCCATCCATGCGCAAAGCGATGTTGTCCACTTTGACAATCGCACGAATAGTAAGCTGGAAAACGCACACGTACGGTTGAAGAAGAGGTCGCATCCATGAGACTTCATAGCCGTCGCTATTCAGTAAATATGAATTCACAGTGAGTGGCTGATGCACGAATTCAAACGACCTATGGATGCGATCGTCGTGAGGTTGTGAATGTAGACTGGTACGTGAAGAACATTCTTCACAGAATGGCCACGTTCGCAAGTCATCTTGTCCAAAAAGCGTGGAGCGCAGTTTGGCATAACTCGGAAGGTAGAACTAATGGACGGAGCAGTTATAAGTGTCTGAGCATGTAGCACAGTTTGGCATAATTTAAATCAACTGGACGGAGCAGCTATTAAGGTGAATGAATGCGGCACAATTAGGCGTTGATCATGGCTTAAGTCAACCGGACGGAGCTGCAATCAATCTCAGCACATGACATATGAATCGGAATTACCAACGCGTGAATAAAGTCGACGTATCTTGTATAATTAACAACATTTTCGTATGAGACAAGGTTAACAGCAGTTTACCGATCATGTTTCCAGAATTTCGTTTTCGCCAACAGATCTCCTGAAGTTGTGACTGAAACTGCAGTTCGTTTGCTTCATTTATTGCATGAAGGTGCTACTTGGCAAAGGACCAAAGATTTTCCATATTTTTTGCGTGCATCATGCTGTTCTCAGGATCCATGAAATTGTTTGAATGATTGATCGTCCAGTGCTCGTAATGAGCTATTTCAACCAAAGCTCTGTAGGTTCTCCATTTGTCCGTGATTATTATGGTGGTCGGCTGAAAGCGAAAGAATTAAATAATATAATCGGCCTACTCGAACATGTCTTCAGATGAGGAATAATGAGTTGACCGTATTTCGTCTGTTCCCAGGGAAGACCACCATGAACGCTGTGAATGTTATGCCGTTCTAGAACGTCCTGTGTGGTGAAATTGTAGAGGCTTCCTCTAGCGTAAAACGGATGTTTGCAAATTTGGAACTTTTTCGAACGGAATAATGTGGCCTACACGGTTCACATTTCCGCCAATAGTTGTTTGCACAGCTCGTGACCTAAATCCAGTTTTGAAAACTGCAGGATAGTTGAAAGAAATTACCTTCCGACGGAATCCTTAGCATCACATTCGGATATTGAGCCCACCGCAGTTACTATGACAGCCCCATCACCGCACGCACCTGTCCATATGCTCCCTATAAGATGCTAATGTGCCATCTGAGTTGCTCCACGGCTGTCAGACCAATGTTTATCAGTGTGGCCCGGTGTTAAGGTCATTTCAGCGCCGAGAAAGTGCACTGCCTGAGGAAGGTAAATTCTTCAGCATGTATGTACTTCATGCTTAGAATACGAAGTTGCAGCCATGGTGGGTAGGGTATTTGCGATGATGGGGCTGTCGTAGTAACCGCAGTCGAAAGGTAATTCCCGTTAAATGTTCTGAATTTTTCGAAACTAGATTTAGGTCACGAGGTGTGCAAACAAGAAGGCTGTTTCGGAGCCGATCAACAGAAGCCGGCCGCACATTAAGTAGTATCTTGAATGTTTTGCGTTCACACCAGTAGCTGCTGGGTTCAGTTCACTTAAGCTATGATCAACGCTTAAGTCAGTAATATGGTATCACTCTAATAGCTGCTCGGTCTAGTTCAGCCAAGCTATGATCAACGCCTAGGTATGTAGTATACATTCATAATAGTGGCTGCTCCGTCCAGTTCACTTAAGCTATGATCAACGTTAATAGAAAGAACACTGGAGAAATCAGAATGTACGTGTAGTTAGACCGCTGGAAGTAGGTTATAATGATCTCCTTCAGTTCTGACCAAAACTGAGATAACATACTGGCAGTCGTCAGTGAATTCTGCAGTCGGCGAAAATCCAGACCAACAGTCATCGGAATCATAAGCGTACATGATACGAAGATAGAAGGGTTGTAGCTGAAATGGTAGAAGTGGGAATCAACGTTTTCTTCGGATAACTAACCAGCATCAGTGTTGGTCCTTATCTCTGAGAAAAGTGAGCATTGAGTTACGTACACTCGGCAAGCTACATTCAAGCATAGTCAGTAAGCAATAAACAAAACAATACGCACGTTGTTAACGGTGAAGTGGGACGTGTTACTCATGGTCACACCATACCGTAGGTAGAAACAACCAGGTGATAACGTAGACACTTTTTCACCGGAAATGCTATAGGGAACCAGACTGAACATATAATTCGGGTGAATAATTAACCAACGACCGCGACGGAAAAGCCTTCATTACAAATTACTGTGATATTCCGTGTGCAAAGCAATGCAAACGCAACGCTGTCGAAAATTACAAACTCAATTACATCTCCAAAACCACGCGAGATTGAGCGTTTCCGCAGGATGGGAGTATGTATTCCACCACAAAAATTCCAAGGAAAGCACTTTCAGAAAGTAAAATCGATTAGGAAAGCCAGTATGATACTTTGTTGAAAAAAATGGCGACGCATTTTTCACAGCAAAAGTGCGAATATGGACCATTTGTGGGCAAAGCTGAATTTTCTGATTGCAACCCAACTATTATAATCGATGAAATTTATATATTTGTCCCATAGTATGCATCCTATTAATTCATTAAACATTTGAAAAATCTCATTTTGCGCCTATATGGCAGTTTTCAACTAGTTTCGGATTTGAAGCACAACACCGCGAACTACA
>JTDE01001945.1:89601-103016 GCA_014338405.1 Paragonimus skrjabini miyazakii
CAAACGAATGGCAAAGCATGGCGAATATAACTGATTAAACAGGGCTTACTAGTCCAGTTGTCGTGCATTGTCCTACGTTGAAGTAGCTTTATAGGCGTTCCTCATACTTGTATTTTTATAAAACGCTTAATATTCATGTTTCAGCAACAGTTCGGAATTATAATCACGCTTTCCTGTTAATTACGTTCAAATTCAAATATAAATATGTGTTTTCACGTCAATGACATCAATTTCCATTAATTTTACCTTCATTTCTCCGAATTAACGTAGAATGCGACTCTGAGTTATTTTTCCATTAGCCCCTATGCCACTGAACTACCGCAAATTCTTTGCTTACGTCTTCGGAAGACTGAAACAAATAATCGTCAGGAAACAGAATTTTGAGATTTTAGGAATTGCAACATGTGGCAAAATTTCAGCAACTTCAATAGCTACAAAATATTTTTTAACTAAAATATAACAGAGATATTCACGGTCTACCAATTACACGCAGTTTGCATAGCCGCAAAGTTCACCCCATTCGAAATCGTTTCTTGTGCACGCCGTCACAACTCTCTAGCCATACAATTATTTCGCGTCTCTGGGGAAAATTTAATCCGTCCGGTTCATGTTGGTCTCTTCGTACATTTACCTAACAGCGTCCGCCAGCCTAACCTACTTCAGCATGAGACTCAGTAGCCAACGCGGTTCTACTGACCTATCTTGACCCCGAATCTTGTTGCCACACTGCGGTCGACTCACTGACAGCATCTGGCGTAGTTTATTATTCACGGGTCAACAGATGTGGCAGTTCTGGTTATATCGGCCATCTTTCCAAAGCTCATAAGGTTGTAAGCAGCAACGTACACACCTCGGATTAGAAGTCCGATCGGCTCAAACCACTAACGCTTGCCACAGCATCACTTTTCAATAGGTTATTCTTACACGAGATAAGACATCAGGTTTCTGGCGCGGATAATTCATCGGACAAACCAACGTGTTGCTCATCTCATTTCCGCTACGACGTCCTCAACATTCAGGACAAACCCAGAGACAATCTCCGTCGCTCATCAATACGATTGCAGTTTTCTTTCACGGTACATCTCAGCTGATATCCGACTCTGCGACGTCGTAAGCACTACCTAACCCGAGTAATGCAAGAGGAACACGACTGGCATCACTGTCCTCGCTGCACGGTCACTTCCTATTGCACATTGGCGCACAACCACCTTCGATCTTTACCACTCATTCGACTTGCAGCATCACATCAAACGTTTGTCAGGTGATACGAGATTGTTTGCGCACGCTCGTGCAAGCCATGGATATGTCAAGGCTAACAGCATTCACAACTAAACGATTGCGTGGATAACACTACCGACACCGAACCTACGCCATCTCCTTCATCTCAATCAAATTGGTGTACATTTGTGAGAACCGTCTAGGTACTTGCCAGTTTAGACATTACGTACTATTCCTAGGCGTTGTCATTAATCCATATGTAGATTTTTGAATTATGCGCGTTCATCGCATAGGTTTTTTGCACTAAACAGCTCTTAGATTTTCATGTTGAGTTCCAATACTTTTACTGTATATTCACTGGAACTTGACCTACGTCACTATGGCATAATAAGTCGTTCAAAAAAAGTCGCAAAACCATTTGAGAAGAAACAAACCGTTCAGTATAGGGCACACGTTCAACTTCTATCCCGGGTGAGTTACATGTTCCTCTCAGGCTGCTCGCTACCCGTATGCTTGTCTACATTCCAGACATTTTGGAACGCTTGAACGTGTTTGCTGAACCTCCGAACAGCCCGTCCGAAGACCGTTCAACGGAAGTCATCTCCAGCTCACATCTTCTAGCCTACGACAGACGTTTTTATATTGATTACATTTGTACATCTTGCACTTTGCGCATTTCAGGGCTTTTGTATTGTAGAAGCCTAGCGGCTTAGAAGGGGGTACAATGATGCGTTGTCTCTGTCAGCACCTAACTGATACACTTCGACCGCATCGTTGTGGAGTAAACCAACTAGCAAATTGACCAGGGAAAATCCCACCCGCCCTCCACTCTGCGCCCTACATACACGCATTCATTAGGCCTCAGCACGCATAATCACCGGTGTGGCTCGCGACTGTCTCCTTCTCATGTGAGGCTCGCCACACCACGGTCATCACTCATACGAACACAGGTGATCATCGGCAGTGATACATGTTACGACGCGACGACCTCGGAAGTTCACAACTTCTTCAGCTTCACTGCCACATTCACCAATCTGTACACGGAGCCCGGCAGCTCACACTATTTCCATGTTGGGTTAGTTTCACCCTAGATTGGCGTAGTAGCACAAGGAGGGAAACCTTGTGGTATTAGGTCTTTTGCATATGTACTCATGGCATCGGCAGTGCCATGAACGAGACTACAAGGGGGTGATACACACGTCGATACCTCCGGTTACATGACCGAAGGTTGTCTGCCGCCACCCTTCTGGTGGGAGGCTTGTGTAGTGACCAGCGATCGTGTGGCTTTTCTATGGATCCCGGCGGCAACCGTGTTTTCCCGCTTGCCTGTTCTGTACGCATGATTCTATGTACGCCTACAACAGGAGGCGCTTCTTTTCTTCTTTCTCTTGGTTGCTGCCGTTGGTCCCAGGTTAGGCTGGAGCTAGCTACTTATCATATTTCCAAACATTGTTGGAAATATACGGTTTGATTCCAAACCTCAGTGCCTTCTTTAGTTTGATGCCTGTTGGGACTACGTTTCGGTTGCTTTTCGGGAAAGGCGTATCAAATTGTTAGTGGGCGAGGGTTTACCGCATGAACATTTGACCACTACAAATGTGTGGTGAATGCAAAACCGGAAATATAATTACCCGATTTGCAAACCTGTCCGAGTTTCAACGTAGATGTGTCACATTGCTCGTCTTTTAGCCTCCCTTTCCTAAGACTAACCATCAGTGAGACTGTACGCACAGGCCCCACGCATAGAATAATTAGATGATACGAAAACTTAAGAAGGGGCGAGAGCACACCTACCATCTTCTACAAGTAACTCTTAAGGGCAATTGTGTAGTTCGCCGGTATGGTGTTCCAAGGCCGAAACGAGTTGGAAACGGCCATTTAGGCGCGAGAAGATATTTTTCAAATTTTTTCATGAAATATTAAAATGCGTGTTACGGGACAAATATAAAGATTTCTTCGAGTATACTATTAGTGTTGCAATGGGAAAAAACAGGTGTACCTAAAAATCGCCCATGTTTGCACTTTTGTTGAAAAATTGTGTCGCCATTTTTTTGACAAAAGCATAATGTTGGCTTTCCTAACCGATTTGACGTTCTGAAACTGCTTCCATTGAAATTTTCGTGATGGAATACACCTTTCCATCGTCGATTAAAACAACGGAGATTGGGTCTAAGAAATACAGGGCAATTTCATTAAATCTTCTCACACGTGGTGCAATGTCTATTATCTGCTAGAGGACCAGTCACCAATGAAGCCGCAGCACTAGGCTCGTGGATAAGTCTTATGCAAGGTAAGCGAGAAAGAAGCCTCCATTGCGCTCGTAACTTATCAAGAGCACCTATCACCTAGCAGCCTGAAAACTTAAACGGGGCAATTACAGCATTCGCAGGGACTGGACTTGCAGGTCGCTCCGAAGGGAAGACAATCATGATAGAGCGAACCCTTGTTTGCGATTGTAATTGGAAATGTTAAAATCAAAATGTTAGGAAAGTATCAGCAGTTCATCAATTGCAAGTAGGCAGCGTCAATGAGAAAATTGGAATATATCGAGCGAGTGCCGAAAGTGTCAATTTATTAATGAAAGCATTTTTCAACATTTTCGCAAAAACAACCCATAATTAGCGTTGACCCAACTTATCAAGCCTTATAAATGCGTTTATTGCAGTTTTCGAAAACAACCCCGTTGTCTCACAACCTGACAGTGCCTAATTCTGCAGCGTCAAGAAGATATCGTCGAAGTGGAAGTATACGACCATACAATGTTGGCATCGCACTTCAACAAGAACACTGACATATTTGATAATGAAACATGTATAACGACTTCTTCAGCTTCCTTGTCTATACAATATCTACACTATTTCTCCTTGTTTGCAGGATTTCATGAAGATGTTTTTCGATTAAACTTTGTTCTTTAAAATGGTTGAAAATGACATGAGATGGGTGTTTTCACCATCGATGTGTATGGAACGACGCGAAATAAAGGGTATCATGCCTCACTTTGTCTTCCGAAAGTGATGTTGTTCATTCTACTGCACTGTTCACAATAATAATGGTATATTTTTCAACGCATCTGTGAGAAACACGGTCAGATGAGCGTGATCATTATACACATTTTAACGTGAAACGCATACCGTACACATAATTGTTAACTGTACGTTACACCAATTATGAAAATAAAGCAGTAAAACAGACATAATAAGAGAGAAAAATTCCAGTTCATGAAGAAGCACTTGGCTTACTCGCTTCTAAAAAGGCAGTCCTCAAAACAACTAGAGTGATGTCGCGTGGTGTTCATACGAAACAATACAGGGAAACCGATGAACTCATGCTGCCTGCCGATTATTGGGAGGTACATTTTTCAACCAGTCACTATTTGGTAGTTAGCGTACTAATTATCTATCGCCGTGCAGAGGAGTATTCCAATCAACATGACAATCAACACTATCAAATTGATTATTAGCATATATCCCAAAAGCTTCGAATACAAGTTTGTCATAACTTCCGCATACGTTCGTTCTCCATATTGTCCACGGTGAAACTCATTCGGAGGGAGCAACTAATAATGTGAACTCATGCTGCATTCACAGACGTCGTTCCAGGCCCAAGTCAACCGGATTTGACCATGGATTTCATTCCCGTGGTACATGAGGGGTTGTTTTGACCAAAATGGTGAGAGTTTTTAACACCAAACCAATACTCTCGGAACTTTTTCAATGCACTCTATTTTTTCCATTGACTACTTATTTACAGTCGACGAATTAAGGGCACTTTACTTGAAGTTTCGATTCAAACGCTTTCGAAAATATTCAAAAACAGGGGGTTACTCCGAAATGACCGTTTTCCCGTTGGAACTACCCTCGAGCCCAATCCCTGCAAATGCCATAATTCCCTTAGACGGTGCCCTGGAGCGAGTTGCATTTAGTGAGACGTCTTATAGCAGCATTGCGGCCAACATACACAGACAGCTGAAAGCAGTTAAACAAATACAATTTCCTAGTGGACCACTCGATACATCGTAGGAAAATTCCTATCCATACAACTGAATAGTTATTAATGGACAATAAACAAAGGAAGTATTACTGACTGCTTGCAAAAAGTAGGAATAACCGTGGCAGAGAGTTGGCTGTTGTGACACGGGGTCGGTGGCTGAAACGCACTAAACTCATTAGAAAAGCTCGCTAGACCACTTCTATAAAATTTACATGGGTACAACATTCCAGATCTGGTATTGACCAAAACCAACACGGTAGCTCAGAAAATGACTGGCATAAGCGGTACAGAGGATACATCCATGAATAATGATAATGAACCTTAAATACCTATGTCCGCATACGGAAACCAATACATAAGGACGAATGACACTCAGCAAACCAACCGCAATTTAAAAAAAACAGAACGACAGCGCAATTGCTAGTTCTGGACGTCTAGTAACTCTTCGAAGAACATTTACTCTGCTCACAGCGTCTGCCGATATGCTGTAACTCGGATGGTCGCGTCTGTGATGCATCGAACGCCTATCAAATTCTATGCATACTAATTAATTTATTTCCATCCAAACGTGATTGACGCACAGATCAACTTATTGTTAACAAAGCGTTCGTTTTAAAAACGAGCATTAAAAACTGAATGGAGGGAAAGAACAACAAACCCCAATATGGAATCCATCAAATCCACGAAGTCCGAAATCAACCATTCACTTGAGCATGATGAAATACAACGAGACACGCAGTAGCGAATAGACGGTGCGTAGGTAAAACAAAAAGTGCACATAACCAAGGAGACAGAGACGGGCAGATTTCTCGGAAACGAGCCCTGACAAGCAAACAATGTTGGGACACAGTAATATCTAGAACAGTCGTCCGTCCATGGAACGACTTGTCACGCACGAACTTCTAGTGGGCGTGTCAATTTTTGTGAAGAAGACCTGCAGTTGTTGTCAAGAGGATTTTGAACGTAAGGGGGAGAATTATTAACAAGGAGTGAGCAAATGTACCCAGGGAGAATAGTCGCCAACTTTCGAGCATGCATACTGCTATCGACACACTCAAAACAGGCAGCTGCGTCAACATGCCTTGCGGGAGGATCTCGCAAAAATTCCTGGAGGGTGTCAACTACTACTGGTAGTCTTAAGGAGCCACATCTTTACCAATGTTATCTAACCGACGCTTAGAATCTTTATGGACAAAAAATGATAGACAATCTAACTAGCAACGAAACAGAAAATGAATGATAATGGAAGCAAATAACTGAAACGCTTAGGCCATCTGTCGGATGTACGGTGGCTGGACCTTGAGAACAAAGGTAAGTTGCTGCTGACGATTTATAGTGAATCGCTCAGCAACGGGTAATCGATAACTCCAACAACGCTGATTCATCCGGTCGGGATAAGGAAAAGGCTATTGAAGATATTGCAATTCACACTGTAATGATGGCAAAATACAATGAAGGCACTTTCTCACTGTAAATGCGCATTAGCATGATGTTGAAAGTATCCAGTAGATGGAGGCGTTTACAATGAGACAACCAAACACAAACTAGCAGATGACCATCCAACGGAAAATGAGCCGGCTTAAACAATCCAAATTCTCCAAGTGTACTGCTCTGCGCAATTTGTAATTTGTAGTTCGGTGGCAAGTCCATAACGGGTTAGGTGGGAATGAACAAGCGAGAGCGCCTCTAAAGAATGACTTCAGATAAACACGGACAATGGCGATCAGCACAATTGCAGGAGGAGTGCGAGGGATTAACAGAGCTTAAGAGAAATGGGCGTTCGCAGTCGTAATCGTTGACAAAATTACGTTCATTTGGAACTTGTCAATTTATAAGGGTGAGAATATCATACAACCTCAGACACCGGCGTTGTATGGTAGCTAAGGTCAAGAGAGCGTATCGGTTCGAGAAAGAATGACACCAACATCCCAAGGGTGAATATGAAATCGGTGTGAGGCTTGGAACCATTGGCAGCCATACAAGTTGACAACCCCTATATTGAGAAAGACTGAGCTTTTGGACACGGCAGACTAACTTGGAAGGAGAAACCTCGGATCCTTCAAGAAAAGCCACGTTAAAACCACAGCTGGAAAGTTCAAGTCCCCAAGAAACGAGGTGCTTGCGTCACGTAGGGTAGCAGAATGTGTTGAAGCGAGAAGCAGCAAGATATCTTTTGAGGCTCAGGATAACCAATACCGAATAATTACTCTGATCAGGTGATGAGTAGTGCGTCAGGACTAAAAGTGCAGAAGATAATGTGAGGTAGGGATGCCAATAAATAGACGATGACGGAAAAGATGTGTCGTGACTGTCTGACGTTAAGAATGGTACCAGGATAACTCTCCCAGATCCATTTTTCCAACAACATACCACGCATCAACAGTGAGTTCCAGCTTCAGAGGTGTCAGTAATCAATACCACTACTGACCACTCTTTTGAACGTTCCTGTGATATGCGTAGTAGTTTGAAGTTTAAATGGGAGACGGTGTACGCCAAAATTGTATACCCGTTGACCGGACGAGCGAAAGATCGTCAATAACTGTTCATCGGGAACATGCGGCATTATTACAAGACTGAGGAAAGGTTCAGAAACAGTAAACGGCATTGGATCACGGTTTGACCAGTTAGTTTGAACTCATTTGGGGCCTCTTCTTTGGAGGCTGTACAAACCACCGCCTCTGCAACGCAAAGGAATGAGGTGGTAGTTAGCCAAAGTGTAAAAACCTGTGACGCGCGTTTCCTTAGTTTCGGCTTCATTTCACGCTACTGTTACGACCAAACCGTCTTCCAGCAACATTGTAAAGCATAAACCACCGAATTCTTAAAATGGATTTGGTCAAAGGTTCTTTGGTACTATTCTGTAGTCAGCAAGTCTGCAGAACATTCGGCCGTATGCCTCAACTGTAACGGTCCGTATCGACAGTAAATAGTTGCAGTAAATCGCATATCAACTACCTAAAGTTGGGTAAGTTTTACGAAATGAATGTAGACAGTTCTCACAAGTCCCCTCAATGATGCAGAAAGAAGAGTGAAGGTTCACTTCTAGTGAGGCACGCCAAATAAAAGCAGACAGGTCACACGGTGACTTCCAAACAAGCTGAACAAAATTTATAGGTGCTTAATTACGGGTGGGTTGCAAGATTGAGGAAATGTTATGTGCAAATGGGTCAAATGGAAAAGTTGAGTATCGTGAACGTCTGGGAAGAATCCCCCAGATGATCCGTTAACCGTGCGACGTAGCTATTCATGTTCTTTAAGGCAGCGTCCCCAACGTCATGCTTCTTCCCTCTTCAGGTGGAACCTCAAATTCCGACACCATCTCTTAGACATTGTCCGCACCTCCTCTTAAGTGCTTGCCGCTGCTACCCATGAACGGCTTAAAGCAGTCGTACTGGACGATCATAGGTAGACTATTTGGGAATTTCAGATCTTTTATTAGGTAATTCGAGGCAGAATTATGCGTACTACGACATGCAGCTCTTTCCCTTGCGGATGCACCATCTGTTTCTGTATCTGTCTCGAGGGAGGACCAATCACCATTCTGTCATAGTGCTCCTTTTGATGTCGGTGTACACTTTGTAAATGCATTCTCGCCACTTAATGTGTCAACCGAAGTGTGTCGATCAACTTGCAAAAATACTTCGTGACCGTGAGGTGTATCCGGCTGGTCGAGAGAAGGCAGGCATTGGGCGGTAGTTGGATTTCTCGTTCAGCCCATAAAAAGTTGTGAGTCTGTTTAATGAATGAATGAACGCAGTAGCGGTAGGGTGACGCACAAATTGGAATCACCAGTTTCCATTCGAGTAGGTTGCGGTCCACAAGTGCTTTGAGCATCTGTAAGATTGAGCGACTGATCACCTGAACCCGCCCTTTGTCCTGAGGATGATAGGTAGTCGTTAAGGCTTTGTCAATTCCCAGGACCCGGCAAATCTCTTGCAACAGTGTACTTCCGACACTAGACCCCTAGTCAGAGTGCAGCTATCCTGGCGTCGTTTGACTGTGGCATCCATTTTATTCATTCCTGTGTGTCTCCATTCTCGACGGTGGCCTTCTAAAACCGTATCAACCACTGATAGTGAGACGACAGTTCTTTTGCACCAGTTAGGCTTGTGATCAAAAACAAAACACCTTCGTTGTTCACTACCTGGTCACAAAATCCCCACAGGCAAGGCCCTCATAAAAGTGCCTTCCATTTGCCTGCTCACAGACCTACTAACCCCGTCTCGTCGCTTTTCGTAGATAATAGCAGTTTCCGGGTCAGGCGCTTGGGTCGTCTGCCACTGTCCGTAGTCAGCGCCTTGTAGTGTCCAGTGTGACGCATTGCGTACTGCAAGACGGAGTCTCCATCACTGCGCTCAGGCCCCCCCGGACAAAGCGTTTGCTCCGTTGTGACTATCCCCAGATCGATGTTTGCACTCAAAGTCGTATTCTTGGAGGATCTCATGCCACTATGCAACTTGGCGTTCTGCATGCTTAAAGTTCTCAAGCCAACGGAGATATTAATTTTTCAGTGCGAACGACAAACCGCCTAATCAACAACCAATGTTGTTATCGTCTCAGAATAAAAACCAGGGTCATAATCTCTTTCCTGGTCAACTGGTGATTTGTTTCTCTCTTTTTAAGACCGCTGTTTCTGTAAGCAATCACGCTATCTTATCCACTATCAATTATTTGCGACAATACGGCCACAATGGCACAGTCGCTAACATCAATGTCCCGGGTATACCCGGTGGCTGAAGGCGAGGAGTCCGGCAGTGGGAAGATGGGCACGGTGCACAAAGAACGCCGGTGGGTCCCGAATACAGCTTTCCATTCTGCAATTCATTAAAGCCTTCGATTTTTACCTAACAGAGCGTGTGACGGATTATCGATACCTGGCAACGCCGGCTTGGATCTTCTACAATATGAAGCCCATGAACTTACGCAACTCCTCAGTATGTTGTGGGGTGAGTCAGGTCGTTACTTGATCAACTTTCTTCAGATAAGTTCGAATGGAGCCCTTAAATTGCACGTGCTCCAGATATATTACTTCTCTTTGCACTTAATCACACTCCACGGATTGAGCGTCAGACCCATTTGCGATGTATTTCAGGGACGCAGAATAGGTACCTCAGACGTTCCTCGTCCGTTTTCTTGTGAACGAAGTTATCATCCAGTTAAACAAGACACTGATGTGAATGATGTCACACAACGCTCGCTGCAAAAAGCGTTGAAAGGTGGCTGGGACACTTGATAGCCTAAGGGACATTGGTTAAATTTCGTATAGCTCAGTAGTTACCAGAAAGGCTGTTTTGGCCCTTTCCGACTCTTTTACTTCTACCTGACAATAGCCTGAGGCTAACTCCAGGACGCTGAAGTATTAAGAACCCCCCAAAGCGTCGAACAGATAATTGATACGCGGTGGTGGGAACGCATCCATGACAGTGAACTCGCTTAACCTCCCATCGTCAACACAGTCGCAAGCTACCGTTTGCCTATTCCACTAACAAAATAGCCATGGGAAATCTAGAGTTTGGATTACGTTTCCCGAATCATCTCGTCAGTGGTTTTGGACACTTGTGCTTGTGGGACCACCGTGATTCTCCGGCAGTGTTCTTATGAGAGGGGCATTCCTTGTGATTATTTTGTGTTCCCGCATGTTTGTTGACCTCAGATCTTTAGTGTTCCAGGTGAACGCACGAGTTTGATCAAGATTTACTTGCATCACTCTAGCTGTGTCTTGAGTATCATTATAACTTGCTGACACTTTGAGAAATGCTCCCTCTAGTGACACGACCTACAGACGACGTGCGGAGTGAAATCGGGCCCGCTGTGATCTACAATGGCTTGATGTGACAATGGCAAGATGTGACCAGCTAACGTTTGTGTCGACAAACAAATCGAACATTATCACTTATGGTTGTCAAATACCCATTGGGTTTCCCTCAGTAGATGGTCATCGTATTGACACCGCCATATCCGACCAGGATCTAGGGATATAGTTTTCAAACTTCTTCAATTTCTATGCACAAGTACGCTTCCATGTGGCAAAAACTAAAAGGAAAATAGGCTGTACCAGAAAGATACTGCGCCTACCGTACGCGAGGCTGACTGTTTACGAAATGTGTGCTCGACCTCAACTTGAGCATTGCACCTTCATTTACTGCCATTTAATCAAATCCGGTAGGCTTGTTTCAGAAAATCTCCAACAATCATTTACCAAAAGCTTAACAGGATATTCATCGTCACTCACCTATAGTGAAAGTTGTCAAACACTTGGTGTTGATTCACTCTGGTTACGAAGACCAAAGCTGAATCTTGCACTTCTGAATAAACTGATACACTCGGACGCCATCACTGAAGCATTCGTCGTTCATTTCCAACACAGTTCCCCATAAAATCTCGGAAGTCAGGGTTTCGCTTTGCCAACCCTGTTAGCCCGGAAAAAGATATGATCCAACTTCTTCATTGTAAAATATTCTTATATTTGTAATAGACTTTCGAATGAAATCAGAGCCAGTAGCGGCATTCAGCGTTTTCAGATGGCCCGGATAACTTCCTGCACCATCAAACATAATGGCTGTCTTCAAACTTTGTGTATCTTGTGAGGACTTTTTGAATGTGGTCCGGAGAACATCTGGCCGTCAGCAGCATAAAACGTATGTACCCGTGCCTACTCTTAGTCTCTCATCTGAAAAACAGCCTGCTTGAAACTGTCTACTGCGTATCCACCGTTTACTCACACCCCATCTAGCACCTGATTTATTGCGCACTCAGAAAACCACATCATTTAATTCATATGCTTCACTTATATAGAGTTGTACACAGAACAAAAACACTTTCCTCACATACTGTATGTGCGCCCATTTGTAATAACCTGTTCACCCTGATAAGCCATCAGACTATAATTAATGGCAGCCGGTATTAACGGTTTACTTGGCCGGCATACATAAACTGTTCACGGAAAATTGTGGAAAAAAATTCCATCGTTTACCGTACATAATCTCCTTATAACCCCAATCCATATCATGTGTTGTCTCCACTGCCTCAAACCCTCCCCATTAACCATTAGTAACTGTTGTGGACTGCCAACTATAGATTCCAGCTTTAACATTGACCCCATAAAACAAAATGACGTCAAACGATCGTACGGAGCTTTGATTTTCACGTGATCAACATTCAAGAAGTGGCTGCTGATCACCCAATAATCGCGGAATATTATAACAATTACCGGCAACTATCCGTTTCACGGGATTCGCCTTGAAGGTCGTTCAAAAGCCAAAACGGTCCTTTTGGCGCGAATTCTCGATTTTTAAATATTTTTTGAAATTTTGAAATTGACATTTCGGACAAAGTACTTACAGTACATCAATTGTAAATAAGCGGCTTTAATGGAATAAATGCAATACATCGATTAAGTCCCAAAAGTTTTTGTTTGGTGATGAAAAGTTTTCACACCACTTTCGCAAAAATAAGCCGTTATTGGCGTTAGCCCATTTTTTCAAGCATTATAACTGCGATCATTGCCATTTTCTAGATGAAATACATCATCCTCCAGTCTGAGAGTGCATCGTTTTGCGGCGTTTACCAGATATGATCGAAATGAAAATATACAACCATACAGTGTTAACATTGCATTTCAACAAGAACACTAACACATTCGATAGTGAAACATGTATGACAACATTTCCAGCTTCCTTGTCTATACGATTTTTATAATATTTCTTCTTGTTTGCAATACTTCAGGTAGCTACTGGCCAATGAAACGTTGCCCTTAACAATGGTTGGAAATGACCCTATCACACGGTTATTTCCATCTTCGTTTTCTATGGAATGGCGTAAAAAAGGGGTATCGCGCCCCAATCTGTTATCGAGAATCTTCAGAAGTAAATTCTATTCACTCTACTGCATTGTTTCCAACTAGATTGAGGTCGCGTGGCGTTCATACGGAACAATATGCGGAAACAGATAATATCAAGCTGCATGCCGATCACCGGGAGGCATACCTCTCAGCCAGACACACTATGATGTTTAGAACGCCAAGTATCTGTCGCGGTGCAGGAAAATCTTCCAATCAATATGACAATCAACGGAATCAATCCCCAGACGCCGTAGGTGGAGGAGCACTGATGCCCACAGTTCTTAGCGAGCTCACCACTTTAAGGGAGGATGTAGCGAACTACTAGAAGAGCCTAATTTTTGTTGATATTTTGTTGTACAGTTTGACA